>CM050323.1:99875396-99912892 GCA_027475135.1 Bactrocera correcta | reverse complement strand
CAATTTAAATATTCGAAGTCAGCAAGAAAAACGCTTTGATACCAGCTGGTGGTACTAACTTGCGCAGATAAAAGTTTTGATAGAAAAATTAAAAAAAGGGTATTTCTTCAAAGTAAGCCAACTTAAAGTAATACTTAAAAACTTTAAAACAATTGAAATGTTGACACAAAAATATTAATTTAGTTTTAATTTCGTTATCGAAAACAAACAGTTTACCATTAGAGTATATATATTTACAAATTATTAAACTTTGCTATTATTTTCAAAATAGAAAACTAGCAAAATTTCGTATATTTTAATTAATAAATAAATAAAACAAGAAACATCAATTACTTAACCAGCCTTGCTTCAAATTGCCTTCGCGATCTTGACTTTGTTTTCATAAAGCTCACAAAACACACCTGCTTACAAGAGTTCACGCTACAATAAGCAAGCGAACTAGAACAAAACTAAAACACCAAATAAATTACACTAACTCAACATTTATTTGGTCAATGCAGTGCTTAAACAGTTGGCAAGCGTGGTAAAATAAAAACTACTTTAATTTTGGCACATCATTTTATTACAAATACACACAGAAAAGTGTTATGCCGCACACTAAAAAAGCTAAATTAATATGACGACCATGCTTGAAGCAGAAAAACAACAAAAGAGCGCTAAATAAGGCAATTTATGAAAATAAATGTTTACAGAAATTATAACAAGGTCTTTGGTAAATATGAGTGAGCATGCGGCATAGAAATAAAATACAGTAGTGGTGTTCAATTGTGTTGAAAATTTGTGTAAATAAATAAAAAAACGTAAAATTGGGAGTGATAAATTTTAATTTTTAAAAATTAAGAGAAAATAATTAAAGAAATTGGATTATTAATTCAAATAATTTTACAAATCTAATTATTTGATGAAAAAAAAATTTAAACAAGTTTAATTTTTAAATTAATTTTTTTACAATTTAAATAAATTAATTAAATAATAGCAATTTTTAATAAATTTAATATATTATATTTATAAACTTTCAGTAACTAATTTCTTTTAATTTATTTAGCATTAAAAATTAAATATTTATGAAATTTAAAATTAATACAATTTAAACTAATTATTTATTAAATTTTAAAAGTTAATAATTTATTTGTATTTATTTAGCATTTAAAATAAACATTTTGTTATAACTAAAATTAATAAACTTTAAATTAGTTATTTTTAAAGAAAATTTATTATTTAATTATTTTAAAATTTTGTAGAAAAAACTAACAGTAAAACAAAAAACTAACTTATGAAAATTACAAGCTTTAATACTTGAATTTTTAAAAGTCAATTTGTTTTGAATTTTACTAAATACACAGGTAAAACAATAGTAATTTTAAATAAATTAAAATAAATTTAATGTATAATATTTATATTTATTTAATTATTTTAAATTTAAAAATTTATTTTTTTAATAATATATTTTATTTTCTTTAAATTTTAATAATTCATTATTTGTTAACAATATAAAGACAACCAACATTTCTAAAAATATTTAACTAATAAAAATGGGAAATAATAAATTTAAATAATAACTAGAGTATATAAAGCCATTTATAATCAATTTTAAATTTTATCTAAGTTAAATAAAAACTTAAAATAGTTTTTGTTACAAATAATTAAATATATTTTAGAAAAAATAACTTTTTCCACTGAAATTAATGAAAACTCCTCTTCAGCTATGTTTACTTCTTAATTAAAGTCGACCAAAGTCAAACACCTCACTTCATTGCTTCTAATTTTAGCACACTTTACTCATTTGTTTTTGCTAAAACGCCACCTTCTTCACCTTTGGCCGCTTGCCATGCCAACACTATCGGCAGTCAGCCAAACACAATGTAAAGCATTGAATTTGATAGCGAAACTAGAGCAAGACGTGTTACAAATTTTTAATTCATAATGAATGCTTAAGTGTGTGGGAGTGGAAGGTAATTGTGCAAAATTGAATTATCGTAATGAATATTTGGTTAGTAAATTGACATAAGAGGTATGTAAAAGCATACAAATTATTACCCATGCTGAGGCGCCATACACAAACAGTGATGTAAATAGAGAAGGTAGATAAAATTTACTTTTTTTAGGAAAAAATAGTAAAAATATACTGTAAGGACGGGTAGATTTTAAATGAAAAATCAAAATTCTGTACAATAATAATTTTTTTGTTTGTTTTTATTTGACTCGTAGTAATACTCATCTTTAATTCTGTTTTTTAATCTAATTTAATTTTTTTTTTTAATTTTATTTCAATCTTTAATTTTTGTTATATTTTTATTTTCTAAATTATTACCTAATTTTTTAATGATTTTATATTTTTTAATAAATTTTTTACATCAACATGTTCGAATATTATTTTGGTTTCCTTTTCATAGATTTTGCCCTAAATTAATTATAATTATCATTTATTCCTAGCAAGAATATTAATATGTAATTTTATTAAATAAACACAAATTCTGGAATATATTTTAAATATATATTAATATTTCTTTAATTTTATTTTTGGTTCATTTTAATTTTTTGCAATTTTTTTAGTTTTTTAATTTCGTTTGTTATTTTTATAACGGCATTTTGAAATTTTTCTTTTGCATTTTTTAAGTAATTCCTCAAAACATTTTCTCAAAAATATAATTTTCGTTTAACATTCATTCGTAATGATATTCAATTTTATTATTTGAATTGATGATATAAAGTCTTCTTATTAATTTTTCTCTTTGTTTTTTTTTTTTTTTAATTGTAAATATATTTTCGTAATTTTTTAAAATTATTGTTTTGTTATTTTTAATATTTATTTTTTAATTAATTATAATTTTTCTTTTTTTTTTTTGTTTTGTAAATCACTTCCTCAAATTTATTATAACATTAGATAACATAACTACAGAAAACAAATATTCACTTACTTCCAATCAAGTTCGCTGATTTCATGCGCACTGCCTGTACCAAGCGCCAGCATGCGCAATCACTTAAATTAGTGACCTTTAACGCATTTGCACTGCTGCTACGCAAAAATATAACCCAAAAAAAATATATATTTTAAATGTTTATTGTTGCTGTTGTTGTACCAATTAGTGACCAAGAAGTGGGCGGCCGACATTTGTTGAACTTTGACAAGCGTTGCTAATCAAGCATTAAATATAAAAAAAATACCAGCGAGCATCATACACAGTTAATGCGGAAGTATTTGTTATGTAAATATATATTTAGTATATATGTTTGCAAAGTGGCTCACCATCACAGAAAATACGCTATATAAAACAAGCGCAATAGCCATGGCGGGCAACCACATCAATCAAAGTAATAATAATGAGCGCAGACACACACACATTCATATAGTGAGCAATAAATATATTTAAATTAGCATAAACTACTATGAGCACATGACAAGTGGAATCATTTGAAATCAAAACCAAAGCAAATAAAAGTCGAAGAGGCGTTCACCGTTGAGGCGTCACCGACTTGCCGTCTCGAGGTCCTTCAATTATGCGGCAACAAGCGGTTGGCATTTCAGCGTTGACTCGCCAGTGATTGTGGCTTGTCAACTGTCTGAGTTGAAGGGAGGAAATAAATTGCAAATATAAAAACAATGAAGAAAAAAATTGTAGAAAAATAATGATTTTAGTAAATCATATGCATACAGCCAGTCAGTTTGCTGATTTATGCAAAACAGTACGTATGTATGTGTGTACTAGCTATATAATATATGTACGTACAATATTTATGGCTAATATTAATTGTTTATTTAGCTAATTGTGCGCGAAACCTTGCAATAAACAGAGAAGTTAAATAAAAAATAAAAATAAAATAAAAAGTTTTTACTTTAGTTTTGTGTGAAGTGCAGTTTTGAGCGACTGCTGCTTATACCTGTTATATGTGTGCTTATGTACCTCACAAATATATCACAAATATATCTAGAAGGCCGCGTGAAAATTTCAAGTCGGTCAAAAAAGTTTACTTCACCGACTCTGAAAATAGCATTTTGAGAAAAGATGTTATAGTTTTGGAATCTGACTAGTCTGAGGTAAGCAATTGCGGAATTCGCTTAACTTATGAGCCAAGAAAATTTTTTTCCAAAATCTCAAGAATAACATCTTTAGCAAAAAAAGGGTCATTTGAAAATACTATACTAACCAAACTGCCTATAAACTTTCTTTAGAATATTTTCTCTATTATTCAACATTCTTCGGTAATACAAATATTTCACAGATGAGGTCACCGTAAAAATTTCACATTTTGCGATATTTCGTTTTATAAGAGTAAACACTATTTTTTATACATACACATGTATACCATATACACAAACTTTCAAAGAAATGCAAGCTTCTAACGCTCATCAGTGATGCTGCTATTTCTTTAACAACATCTGCTGTCTAGCGCGTAGCACACCTTTCCGCTTAAAATTAAGTCACTCGTGCGAATTGTTTGGAATTTTTACGGAAACATACTATCACACGCATACACCTAAACTTACTTGTATATTAGCACTTGTTCGCACGTGCGACCAACATTTGTTGCAAACAACATGCTTTCGTTACACTTGCAATTGCAACATTTAGTTGCAAGCAAACACAAAACAACTTTCTTTAGAATTCACACTTGCTCAGCCGGCGAAGGCGCGCGTTCACACTCATTTGCTACGTGTTGGCATGTGAACGCATAACGCTAAACAAATGCTTACGAGCAAACGCGTTGACATAGGACCAAGAATGCTTGGAAAGTGCAAACATAAACGCTACTAAACATATGCACATGGGCTGTAAATAAGCATACAGTGTGTTGCATATGAGCATGTGCAGGCAACTATGGGTTGCGGTGCGGCGTGCACTTTTGCGAGTCACGTCTTCAACACACTTTGGTCACTGCGCCAATTCTCGTGCGCAAAAAGGTGAACAGCATGTCAACTGCTGGCTATGCTGATTGAGATATTTATGTGGTGAAATAAATGTATATAGCATAAGCATATGAGTGTGTCACGAACCGCTATAATCCGAAAATGCAGGCCTTAACCCGGTATAATATTAATTCGACTAATTAACAGATTTTTTTTACCAAAAGGGTCTGGTTTGATTAATTAAGAATAATCAGAGAATTAAAGCAGTAGAATCAAAATATGAAAAAAAAGATAAGCAACAAAAATCTTTGAAAAAGAATTCGTATATAGTTCCGAGAAATATGAAGGAGATAAATAATGAATTTTTATAATAAAATGTTGCGTTAAGTTTAAGTTAACTGAAGTGTAGTTAAAGTTAAAGGTGACTGAAATAAAGTCAAGGTTAAGTTTCAGCTTTATAAGTTAAGTTAAGTTTAGTTAAGTTAAGTTAAAATAAGTTAAGTTAAGTCAAATTAAGTTAATTTAAGTTGAGATAGGTTAAGTTAAGTTAAGTTAAGTTAAGTTAAGTTAAGTTAAGTTAAGTTAAGTTAAGTTAAATTAATTAATTAAGTTAAGTCAAGTTAAATTAAGTTACGTTAAGTTAAGTTAAGTTAAATTAAGTTAAGTTAAATTAATTCAATTAAGTTTAATTAATTAAGTTAAGTGAAGTTAAATTAAGTTACGTTAAGTTAAGTTAAGTTAAGTTAAATCAAGTCAAGTTAAATTAAGTTAAGTTAAGTTAAGTTAAGTTAAGTTAAGCTACGTATAAACAAAAAATCTCGTAATTTCAATCTCATAATCACTTAAAATTTGGGTTCGTTTTTTCTTTAATTATGTTTTTATTTGTTGTTTGCGAATTCTGCCAAGAAAAAAATTCGCAAAAAACTAATTTTTACCACGAATTTTTTCCAATCATTCAATTAACATTGCATTTCAAACTAGATTTGTTTCACAATTACACGCAAAAAATATTACCCGGCAAAAGCATATACTAACTTTCTCACAGATATATAAATACGCTAACAAACAAAGCAATTGTGCTTAAATCACACACAAATGTGTAGCAATCAAAAATCACAAACAAATCTAATCTCAAATCTCACAGTAATTATGTTGATTCATAAGCGATTTGTGCTGCCACCTTTTGATTTATGTGATTTCAATTCAATTTTACATGATTTGTGCTGGGCAGCTGGTTGAACTGCTGCTGGCTGCTGTAGGAGCAAAAATCGCAGGCATCAAGCTGCCAGTTATTTGAGGCATACAGTGGTGGTTTGCGTTTCGTAGCTGTTTGGCTGCACCACAGCGGGACGTGTTGAATGACTGGCAGAAATGTGAGAACTGCGCTGCAGCACTGGAAGCAGCAACCGTTGCCACCTTTGCTACTACCAAGTGCTGCTCGCCAATGTTGTTGTTTGTGTTGTTCTGTTGCTATTTTGTGGAAGTGTTGTCATTGCTGACGTACTGTCTGACTTTAGGGTGACAACCACATACATACATTCAAAATACTTGCAGAAATGATTTGGCAAGCTATTTTATTTCAGCTCAACTAGCCAAATTAAACTGACTTTTAAGTGCAAAGTATTAAGTTTATATTTTACAAAAGATGTTATTAAAAGAAAGTATAAATACTCGTATTTTTCTTTCAAAATTTATGACATTGTGAACTTCATACTTTACGTTTATTGAAATGTTATACACCTTGGAACTAAGATTTTTTTTAAATGAAAATGGAATTTCGAACTTATTATTTTTGTAGTTTGGCTTACTATACTTTAACATAATTCTTTTAATGCCTTTATTTGCTCACTTTTACAGACCCTGAATTTTTGGATTTGTTTTTTTTTTTTTTGTTAAAAAACTCTATTCAAATTCATGCATTTTTCGCCATCTCTTCCCATCATTACTCTACCGCAGCATTTAATTACTTGCACTGTTTGTGATGAGTTGCCAAATTTATACACTCAAATCGTTTTGGCAGACCACGCAAGCACCTTTTCAGGTTCACTCGTCACTTTTATTATATAAATATGTTAGTTTTTTTTCTGTGCAAACTTCACAACCCGTTTGGTACTTGTTGTGCAAATTAGCTGCAAGTAGGCACTACTTGCCACTACTCGTGCAGCTTAAGCTGACAGCTATCAAAAGAAACAATAAAATAATTAAAATAAATTACGTTCGTTATAAATAGCAGCGCGGCTGGAGTGGACATGATAATTACTCAGAAAAAATGTCAGATATATATAATATTTTAAAATAATTTAAGGAAATTATAGTTTTAAGTAAAGTTCCGTTAGGAGAGCTTTCGAAACAGCCGTAAGCAGTCAGTAGGGTAATCTGGCCCAATTTTTGACATTTTTTTCCATAGAAATTTTTATTCTACAATAGAACTTTTTTCACATATCATGAGGTAGGTAGAGTATAAACAAATTTTTTCGGAATTTTGTGGTGACATCTGTCGGAGAAAAGGCTAGATGAATACGATGAGTTTTTTTTTTCACTATCGAATACGATTTCTCATTTTTGGATCATCTGAAACACAAAAACTCAATTTATTTTTAAAAAGTACGTGAATGGTTATCGTTCCTACTAGAATAATGAAAAAATAATGATAGACAAACAGGTAATTAATTGGTTTTTTACATAAATTTTGTCATAACATTGTCAACTAATTATAAATAATTATGAACCTAGTAGGGACGATAGCCAGGCGTCTCGTGCACATTTAAAAACAACTAAGCAAATCGGTTGAGTAGTTCGACCGGAATCATGTCCACCAGTTTAAAAAATTGTGTTTTGAGAAATACGCGTTTAAAGTTTGAGGGACTGCCAGGTGTGCACTCCGAGCGCTTCGAACGTTGAGCGGTATTATTAGTTTTGGGCCTTTTTCGAAATCTTCCAATGGGTTTCTACATTAATTCTAATAGTAAAAAATTTTTGAAAAAATATTATCCTACTGATGACCCCTTAAGTATTTTGTTTTTTAGAAAGGGGTATGAGGTAAAAAGCATCAAAATATATAAATAGTGGTTAAACATGATATTCAGAAGTTATTAGTAAAAAAGATTAATAAATTAAACTAAATGCATTTACAAAAATTATATTTGTTTATTGCTTTTTAATTTAAAATAATTAATTTAGAACAGTTTATTTTATTTTGAATTTAATTAAATAACTATTAACAGCTCAAGTTATTAAAACTAAAATTTTGAAAGAAGTTTTATTTTAAAAATAATTAATTTTTAATTAGAATTTATTTTTGTTGAATATACTTTGTTTTATTTTTAGTTAATTTAATACATTTCGTTACTTACGATTTAGTAATGTTTAATTTTTTCTTCATTTTAGTTCAAGCTTAAATTTTATTTTTAATTTAATTTTAAATTTTAATTATAAATTATATATGAAAATATCAATTTTGATTTTAAATCAGACTAAACTTTAATTTTAATAATTTTTAATTTAATTTAGTTTTTTTAACTCAAGTTTTTATTAATAAGTAATAATTTTCTGGCATTTATTTTCATTTTAATCACATAATTTGAATTTGTTTCCTTAATTAACCAAATGTTGTTTCATTTAATTTTAACAATTTTTTAATTTAAACTTTTTTCTTCCTTACATAATTTTTTTTTATTCCTTTTTTTAATTATCTTAGCTTCTTTGAAATTTAAGAACATTGTTTTTTTTTTTCCTGAATGCAGTTTTCAATTTCACTTTGATTTAATTTTGTTTCATTTTTATGAACAACTTAAGCTACGAACGCCCTTACGCCCGTACACTAAAGACTTAAGAAACAAACTTTTCTGAATAATAAAATATTAGTTAAATTTTTTTTATCAAACCTCGAAAAACAAGCAACTCTTCGTCTATGTTAACCACCTACTAGCATACACACAATTACGAGTACACAGAACACAAATACATACTTATATATTTGTATGTAGCGATTATTGTCATAGCGTTGTACTCGTAGTTGTCAACAACTCGGCAGCGTGCTAATAAATTTTGTAGCGACAAATCAGCGCTAATAAATCGTAACAATGTGCGCAGTGGCTACGCTGCCATTGTTACTGTTGTGGCATGCAACATGCGACATGCAACATTTTGTAAGCTCATAAATATTCAAATTAAAAATTTCTTTCGTGTTGCCAACACAAACTGCCGCCATGCGCTAACTTCAATTTTCATTTACTCAATTTTTACACACTCTCTTCTCCATGCAGTTTAGTTCATTGAAAAATCATCTTGATGCCATAAATAAAATTTGTGGCGAAAATCGACTACAAGCAACAAATGTAAAATGTAAAAAAGCAAAGGGAAGAAGTGGCAACACATAAAAGGCAAGCAAAAGTGTTAGGTTTTTAGTTTGTATTCGTTCGAGCAGGTCATGAGGTACAGCAGAATTTGCATTGACAAATAAATGTTGCAACAAAAATGAAAATAAAGGCAATAGCAAAGAAAACATCGGTAAACAGCCCGCGGTTAAGTAAATAAATATGGAAATTCGCACGCTCGTTGTTAGAAATGTCTACAAGGGCTGTCTTTGCTATCTTATTTGTTGTCAATGTTGTTTTTGTTGTCATGCATTTTTGTTTTCTGCACTGCTCTATTTAAATGTTTCGCGCAAAATTAACAAAGTAGGAAAAATTAAAAATATTTTTTTGCGGTAACGACAGTGGGTTTTTTTCAATCGAGCTTTTACTTACGATTTTTTTGTATGGTTGTGTTTTTGTATGGGTGTAAGAAAAAATATTTTTTTGTAAAAAAATAAAATAAAAAATCAATAAAATATTTTTTCTAATCAAATCGAAATTTCACGACAATGTGCCCATTTAATAAAGCTTTTCATTAGCCTACTTTTTAAAAAGGATTAACCGATGAAACCATGGTGTACTTCTCAAAATAATTTTTTTTAACTTTTTTATATTGAAAAAATAAATTATTTTTGCTTATCGTTAAAATAACAGCCTGCTAAATCCTTCCCATCTTTACCGTAGAGCTGGCTGTCGTATGAATTGAATAATTTTAAATTTTTTTCCTGTGAATTAATTGTTTTATACTTTGTTGCAAGCCAAACTTTTATTGATAGTCCCGGTTTGAAGAGCAGACCTTTTTGCTTATGATTTTCAGAACGTCTTTATTACCCAATCCTTTCAAAATTAAAGAAGTGGCTAAAAACTGTTCCAGAACTGAGTCCTGAAAGTGAACCAATTTGTGTCATTTCTTTTATTTTTTTCTGAAACTTCATTTCCTGTTTTTCGTGAAAAAGTATTCAGAAGGTAGTGCTAATATATACGCCAACTGTTTTATAATAAAACTAAGGGCTTTAAAGAAGTTAAAGAAGTTATAGTCTGACTAAAAACTTAATGGACAGATGCATTAAGTATTCTCAGCATAGAGCCTTATGCAATTCATTCATACTGAACTAGAATCAAAATCTTGCTACAGATTTGAGTCGAAGAACTTGAATTGAAAACTAATTTCTTTCATGCATTCACTTTAAGGCGGTGACTCGATTTTGTTGGAGAAAAAGTTCGTGGAGCATATTGATTTTTCTGTGCCTTTCTTCTTATAAATTTTCTTGTCAAATTTTAATCTAGCCCCCTATTTGCTGTCGCACAGCTTATCCGCTGGCATTACAAAACCTGCCAAAATTGTATTTATTATAACGCAAATCAGCCACAAGGTTAAATTATGTTAACATGGTAGGCCAATAAGCCAAGCATAGACGAGTTTCGGAGTTCAGTTACTAGGTCAATGCGGAGTAGTCATCATTTAGGATGCCTGCGCTTGATGCGAATTTCAACAGGCCTCACTGTCGATACCTCCTCCAGTGTATTATACCGTGGGGACCTCAGATGCTTACAGCGTAGTCTCGCCCATGCGGGATAAGTGCACAAGAGAGTTTACCCAGTGCTATGCTCCAGACAATTCCTGCAGTCTCGATCTGTCAGCCTAAAGTCAACCATTATAATTCCCCTCTTTCTAAAGCTTATGGAAACAAAATGAGAAACAAAATAAAGACAAAAAATTTTCGACTTCTCAGAAAATTTAAGAAACTTTCATCGTTTATTAACATTTGATTTTTAAAATTGTAAATACTATATGTGATCTGGTCTAGGGAAAGGGGGCTTAGGTGTCAAAAAATCATTTTTTTTCAATATTTCTATTTTTTTTTTTTTATTTATTTATTTTTTTTCGCACGTTAGCTCCCTTTTCGTAGACCAGGTCACATATAGATATTTCTATTGTTTTTTTTATCAAAAAAAATTTATTTTAAATAAAAAATTACAGTTGGTTATTTCGAATGAAAAATTAACACCACAAATATATAGGTATATAGAATATCATTTAAGCAAAAAATACCATGGGAGGTCTTCTTACGCACTCCTATGAATGAAATTTATAAGCTAAACGGGACACTAACTAAATTTTGAGAGCAATGATGGATTACCAGAATGGTGGTTCATTTTTAGAGCAATAGAGATAACTATTAAAAATATTTCTATCTAATGCAAAAAACCCGAAAAAATATTACATTAAATATTGTAAATTATTCTGCTAGATAAGGTAATATAGACTATGATTATTTTGTCCAAAATCTTGTGCTATGATACCGATGATAAACTCAAATTTTAATACGGACACAAGTGAGAAAAATGGAAATTAAGTAAATTCATTTAAAAATAATTTAACTATTCGAGAATACTCAAGTCATTCCACTTCAGTTTGTTTAATTATAAAGATATGAAAGCTTATTTCGAATACTCAGTTTAGTTCAACTACTAATAACCAATGCTTTATTGTTTTGAGAAGCAAATAATATATTCTTTTGACTGATATTAACCCAAACTCACTAATTTTATACCACTGTGCGCACAGCTCAAAGCCAACTTTATTTCCCATCACTATGGCATAAGCACCAGCAGCAAGAGTCTCGGCCACAGCAGCGACGTAACACGAGTCCTTGGCCTTGTCCGATTGCAATTTGTTGATAAATATTTGCATTGCAATAAATTCAATGTGAACATACACAAAACACAGAGCAACAACAATAAAAACTCAAAAATAACAATAATTTTATTGATACAAATACAAATACCTGACACATAAAAAGCAACATAAAATAAAATTGAATAAAATAAAGCAAGTAACAAATGTAAAAGTGAGCATGCAATGAAGATTTCCATGGTGACTCGCCAGATTCAAAGGTGAGTGGCGAATGTAAATGCTCTGGTTGGCGCATCGGCGCATGCGAATGAGAAAGTAACTCATTGCATGATGATTGCAATTGAACTAGAGTGCAAGCAAATAAAAATAAAAGACAAATTATTTTGCTGCTTTATAAACGTGCAAACACCGTTTGCCACTTACTTGGCCATAAACATTTACACAGATATACATACATATATTTGTACATATATATGTAGGCAATAAATGTTGTCGCTGCGCTGTTCTATAAGCTGTGCACTTCTAATCTATTCAGCGCCGCTTCAGGGGCAATTTTTCATATGTAACTTTCGAGATTTCATCAGTTGACTCCATCTACATTCGAGTGCTGCGCAGGCGCAGCCTCTTGCTTTAGTTAACATTTTTTTGTTTTTGCATTCAACTTTTGCCGTGTGCTCGCCAAGCATTTGATATGAATTTTATGATATGTATTGCACCAGCAGCTCTGCTCTGAAGGTGGCTGGCAGCACGGCCGCTCACTTGCGATTATGACTCTTGCGCCGTACATGCGTTATTGCGCATGTGCAATCACTACAACAAAAACAGCAGTGTGGTTTTACAACACAAATGGAGCGCAGAAAAAGATAGCTGGCAGCAACAAACTGCCAGCGACGCACTCCATTATGGCCCACGAACATGCGTGTGAATTTTCGCGTTTCGCCTGAGTTTGGAGCACGTTCAGATTTCAATCGCGATTTGCTTGGCATTTGTTGCTTTTAATTGAAATATGATTTTTTCCTTACACTTATTTGTTGGTGTGCAGTTTATTGCTTTATTAAAAGGTTTAAGCGTTGATTTTTGAGAGGTTTATTTCTGGGACTTAATTTCTGCTCTTAATGCTACTGGAACAGGTTCCCTATCCTTCTTAATTTTAACTTGAATTTTTTTTAGGGACTATAACATTTTTTCGCAGACTATTTTTAATAGTTTTTTTTCGAAAGTCGTATGCTAATAAAATTTTTCCATCTAATGCAAGAAAAGTTTAATATGATAAGCTAAATATTTCAAATTGAGCGCTTCGGCAGATGTGCTAATCTTTGTTATTCATTGATGCATAAAAACCGGGTTATTTTTATGTATATTTGTCCTTATATTCTTGACAAAAAAATCTCAAAATTTCAATATTTTTTAATAATTATATAATATATACCTAATTATTTACTTAAATCACTCCTTTTTTGTACCTTCATATAGTAAGTCTAACGCACGCTTGTCACTTCCATACTCCAAAGACTTAAGCAACGAACTTGGCAATATTTTTCATGTTTTTCATTTATGCAGAAATATAGAAAGTCAAGCTTTACAAGTTGTTAAACTCAGGATGATATTTGAAATAAATAATGACAAGCAGAAATTTTTAATTTATTTAGAACTTTATAAAGCATGGATATATTTCAATATTGAAAACTAAGTGGCTATTTCCACAACAAAAACTTATTTTCTGGCAAAAACTGTAATATTTCTAACTGATTTCGGTTATTCGATATCAGAATTTACAAAATCATTATAACAAAAATTTAATCAATTTTATATATTAAAGTCACAGGACTAATTATTTAAGCTTTTTTCATAATGTTATTAACAAACGTGCAATTTCTTCTTCTTTAATATCTAACATGCTCATTCTTAGTCTAAAAATGATATTAAGTTGACAGATTTCTATAGAGTATTTTCGCTGAATATAATTAGTTAATTCTAATTTCTTATTTGATTTGTTGTTTTACAGATGAATCAGACTTGCAAGGTCTGTGGAGAGCCGGCAGCGGGTTTTCATTTTGGGGCTTTTACTTGCGAGGGTTGTAAGGTGAGTTCAGCTATTTATTATTATAATTGGTATTATATAATATTATGTTTGTATGTATATGTAATATATTTTATTTGACATTTTTTACATTAAAAATATATTATTATTATTTTTTTTAATTCAATACTTTTATATACACTGCTGTATGTTCTTCAAATTTTCTATAAAATATTGATTACCCAAAGGCTGCTCGGTAGTGCGATAAAAAAACAAATTTTAAATAAACAATATATGATTTCTGTTTTGCAAAATTAAAAAAATTCTAATTTAGCGACCTTAAGTGTTTCACAATTTGATGTTGTTATCTTTTGATAATATAATTTTTTTTAAATCACTACTTATATCTACTTTGTCACTTCAAAATCTATATATATATATAAATTCTTAAAACCTTTCTATGGATTTAAATAGAGAAAACTTATTTCTATAGACGTCATTGTAATATTTATATAATATTCAGAATATTATTAAGCACCTCTGTAGTTCAAACTGAACCACGTGAGTAAGCCATAAGATATTCACATAAAAACCAGCCAGTCTAAGGATAATATTATAGGGGCAGTATAAAATTGAAACTCCTGTAACTACAGTGCTAACCTCAGAAAAGCGTTGCTCTGAAAATTTCTGAACTAAAATTATAATGGATTATTCTCTCTGGGCCATTTTGGAGAACAAGGTTCGAAGTAAAATATACACCAGTCTCGGGATGCTGAAGAAAGCCATTGTACGTGAGTGGGCCAAAATACTGGCAAGTCACATTCGGGCAACTTGCGATTCATTTTTTGACCATCTCAAGGCCATAGTTATGGCAAACGGTGGTTATATCGAGCAAAAGTGAATTAGTCCTGAATTTATGATTATTTTTACACATTTTGTACTTTAAAATAAAGAAACATAATTTTTTAAAACGAATATATGACTTTTTAAATTTGTTATACTTCCAGTGACGGAGCATTTATGACTTCTCCACAAAGCTTATTTTTAGTTAAACATAAAACAAATGTTAAAAATAAAATATTGTATACCTATAGTCAGAATTTTCTGGAATTTTAAAATCACCGAATTTTGATTTAAAATTGGTTAGTAGGAACCGAATGCTAGGCTTTCGTGTAGTAGGAATTTGGTTACCAGTTTACCTTCAAAAGATACTTGCTTAAGGAGCATACCTTGTTCAGTCATCAACAAGTGATCCTACGGCGTGCTCTGTTATCGTTGTCTACACAAAGAGCTAACAATTTTCCGAATTATGGCAAGTGAAAAAGTACCAAATAATGGGTAAATCCAACTTTTTGTTTTTGTATATTTTTACCGTTGGTAATTTTAGGGACAATATATGCAAAAGAGAGCAGCATTTAGGTTTAATCCATGCAGAAGCTTGGACTCACAGAAATAGTGAAGGAGGTATTCTAGTCTAGAAATTTAAAAAAATTGAAATTTGTTTTTTTTATATTTTCAAAGTTTGGCCATTCAAGAATATGTGCACAAGAGGATTTTTCAAAATTAAAATTTTTTTCGGAGATATAGGCATTTTTTTGACCCGGCATCCATGGTTCGGCCGGAACTAATAGAGCAAAAGACATCAGGGAAACTTTAAACGCGTTTTTCTCAAAACTGACTTTTTCGGAACGATATCTACGATTTTTCAGGTTCTAAGGGACCGATCCGATTTTCTTGAAATTTTTGTAGAGTCTTCTTTACAGAATTGTCTATGGTTGTTTTTTTATATATTTCTATTTATATTTTATATTATATTTTTAGAAAATTCGAAATAGTCAGAAAAAGTGATCCAAAAAAACATTTTTTTAGGCAGTCGCCATCTTGTGAAAAAAAGTTTCCCACTTTTCCGTAGTTCCGGCCATTGCGACACTAATATAGATTAATATCCTTTTTTTTGGTTTCAGATAACTAGGAGGGTTGAAATCATGTTTATGGCTACGTGGAAATTTTTAGAGACCCGCCACTTAGTCAGCTCATAATTTTTGAAATTTGTTTTATTTATTTTTTTAGTTTTTAATTTTTTTCTCTACACTTCTAAAATTGCCAAATGACTAATAAAAAATGGTTGGTAAAAATATAAATTGCCTTTTTTTACGACACTTTAAAAATTACCTGAAATTCATGCTTCTAGACTAGAGTACCCCCTAAAGCACCTTTTGCCAACATTATCAAAGTTAGCGTGTAATTCAGAAAATATTTATTTTATTTTTCCTCAAAGAGGTTTTGGTGTTTGTGTCCTTACAAATACTTATTATCTCTGGTTTCGGAAAGCTGTCTACATTAAATATTGAAATAAATAGTTCTAGTAATCTTTCTTTCTCTTTCACCAACGTAGTTAGCAAGTAAATTGAAAATGTTAATTTGTGGTAATCGCTTTCTAGCCTGCAATTATTGACTGATAACATTGCAACTGTTGTTTACTCGGCCATAGCCTCATCAGCGGTATATAGTATGCCAGCAAAGTTCTTCTTCCTTGCTCAGTCGTCGCATTCAATACACTTCGGTACTACTATCCGTCGACACATTTATTTCCTTCGTAATACCTCAAATATGAGTGTAGGGTTCTTAAACTTAATAAATGCCACCAAGTGTGACCCCCCCTTCAACAAGTAATTCAATAAATCTAAAGCGATAGTCGTTTGGCAGAATAACTGGTGCTCATACAATTGCTATTCTAAAACTTTTCCTCATTACTCGCTTGAAATTGTAAATAAAAAATCTCGTTTACTCAATTATATAACAACGACACTATAATCACACAAGTGTGTCTGGGTGTGTGCTTGTAGTGAAGTGCACTGGCAGTTCGTGCAGCGTTGTTATTTACAAGCAGTGCACTATGCTATGCTTGCAATTGTTGTTGTTGTTTGCAACTAGTTAATGCGACTTGCGAACGACCTTCAACTCATCTTCATCATTAGCTAATGTTATGCGCATATGCAGGTGAATACACGTATAAATACTAGTGTCTATGTATATGTCTTTGTACATTGCTTACAATACAACAATTAAAGCTGTGTTTGTTGTTATTGCTGATTTGGCGCTCATTATGTAGACACATTGTGCCGCTTGCAGTTCGCCGTTTTTGTTTTTGTTTTTTTCTTTATTTCGCTCAGTGCCTTGTTTGCTTAAATTTTTGCGCGATTTTTGTTGGTTTTTTGCAAAGTTTTCGATAAGTTTTCGCTTAAGTTTTCTTCTACGTCTAAAGCAAGTTCAGTGCAGCTGATTTTCTTTGAGACTGATTTTTTTTTAATTTCTTTAATTCGAATGTTTTTTTTTGAATATTTTTACTTCGATATTTTTTCAGTTTTATTTATTTCGAATTTAGATTTTTTTATTTCAAATTTTTTTAATCGATTTGTTTTAGATTTTTTTCCTTTACTTTTAAAATTTTTTGTTTTGTGTTTTTGGTTTTGCTTACGTTAACATTGACTTAGTGCAGCAATTGCAGCGTAAGAATTTTTTTTGCTGCCAGTTCAGCTCTGTTTATTCTTGATTGCTTGCTTCTCTATTGCACAATGCCGGCACTTCCAGCGGCCTCACATTTGTTCTACGTACAAAAGACTTAAGCCACGAACTTGGTTTGCAAAACGAAACAGGCGATACGCATTGAAGCATCAACAATATTGCTTTACCCTATGGAAATCGGCAATTGTAATTAAGTACACCGTTAGTTTATTTATTGTGTTCCACTAAATGAAATTAAATGAAGCATATCGTTGGGTGCTCATAAAGTTGGCGGCCTACACAATTCGCTGAATTGGCGGTTTTAGGCTCGAACTGTATGACTTTATATGATCGAACGCTTTATTAAGTGATGAAAATGAAAAAAACATGAAATTAGTAACAAAAACCAAAACTGTTTGTAGACTAGTTTTTAGTGGTTCATAAAAGAGCTAGCATGCTACAACATGAAATCAGTATTAAGTGTAACAGACGTGTAACGTGTGAGACATTGCTTGAAATTTGCCATTAATTTCCCAGTCCACAAAATTTAGTAATTCTGTATCCACTTCTTCTTTAATTTAGAAGGTTATGTCTTATTATGCATTCACTTTGCCCCGCTTGATCCTCTCTAAATGTTGGTTTGAGTTTTTTTTATAGTTTTTGAGTTAGATATGGCAAATAAAGCATGAAAAGTTAAGTAAACTTCGTGCAAGCCTTAGTAAAATTCATTTGTATGTGTGAAAGTAAACTTTAAATAAATGAAGTAAAACCAAACAGAACCTTTTATTACTACTTAAAACCATAAACGAATGGTATACTAATTTGAGTGTGCATACTGATTTGTCATATGGATATATGGCATTCTAACGGCATTTTATTTACTGCTAATGAGCGAAATTTCTCATTCTCTCTGCGCTCTTTTTAACGCCATCACAAATCTCAAATGATAATAAAGGTGTAATTATTATAAATAAAAGCAAGCGGTCATTATGTATCAGGAACTAATGACATTAGTCGGACTAATAAAGGGTTTGAAGGAAGAAATCGTAAAAAATGGTTGCTTAGATCAGTAGAAAAATACAAGAAGTAATTAAGAAAAGATGGGAAATGTGATAAAAAGGGGGATTCAAGAAGAAGTGTTTTTTTTTCAACAGATCATGCATGAGTCGTGTCAAGTTGTGAACAACCTTTACAAATCGTGCAACTTTATAACGAAAATTCAATATTGATAAAATATTGACAAAATCAAAAACTGAAAAAAGCTTTAACTTCTGCTACACTGAAGCTTCATAAATATTTTGCTTCAAGTTTAAAAAATTTATTTATTTTTTTTTTCGAACCAATTATGATTCCGGTCAGCTTGTATGACAACCTTTTGATATAATAGTTCGATCGACATAATATTTCAAGATATTATAGCGTTGCTTTAAGTAATAACACATGCCAATTCCTTGAAGATACCGTATCTGATAAAAATGTTTTTCATCTAAGGACTCGCTTGTGATCGCTTAGCTTGTATAGCAGCTATATTATAAAGTAGTACGAGATCGATGATTCCGAGAAATAATTTGCTTCTTAGGAAGAAAAAGATATGTCAAAATTTCAAATTTAATTTTAAATATATAAAATTTTATAAGGTCTCCGGTCTCTTCTACTGGGTGTCACAAATGTTTTTCAGTAAAATATTTTTAGTGCACCCAAACAAAAAGCATTTTGTAGTAACGCTTCCATTCCAATATTCCCTCAACCATCAAAAATTAATAACCAAAAATTAAGCACCCACTCTGCAGTGATTCATACGACGAAGCAAAGCTCGACCTTTGCACGGCACAAGCGGCAAGCACGAAGTATAGCTTTGTGGCAACTTACTCACCTGTATATATATACAAACCAAGTAACTGCAGCGTAGTTGCCACCTACAACATTAACCATTGCCACAAAGAGCAACGTGCCGCGGTATTTGATTGTTTTTGTTGTTACTATTTTCATTGCAAGCAGCAATGTAATGTTATATTGTTGTTGTTATTGTTGTTTTTATTTACAATATTCCGCTTTATTTTTTTCCGTGACAACTAAGCAAACAGACAATTTAATTCAATGCAACAAAGCGCAAATGGCAAAAGCCAGCAAAGTTGTGGCAACTTGGTTGGGGATGCTTAATTACGAAAAGCAAAAACAACAATTATTGAATGGCTATAAATAGTGGAAAGAAATAAAAGGTACAGAAAATTTGAAGAAGCAAGCAAAGATATAACAACAAAATGTAGTCGAATGCATTAAGCAGTTATAGTCTTCTACCTGACTGCAGGTGAAGTCAACTAAACTGAGGTACAAAGTTGTTTTGCTGGAGTTGAATGGAATCAATCAGTGCTGTACGTACTTTTGGGAGCAAAATATAATAAGACTTTGCTCATAATTTTAAAACTCTCACTTTATTCTTTAAAATGTAAGATCTGCTCCTAAGACCCTTGGTTCCAATACATTTATGCCAACGTGTTTTCTAATCTCCGAAACAGTTATGAAAGTCAATTTCCGGAATAGACTTCAAAGATGGTGATAATGTCTTCAATTAACTTAAGTGGTTAGGGATAGTCAGAGGCACGAAAAATTAGAAGTTTCAGTATTTCTTTTTTTTTGCTATTAAATCGTGTTATTTTACAAAAGTAGTAATTTGGTATTATTATAGAATGTGTTGACTTGAAGTCACGAAAATTTAAAAACAAAAAATGTTTAATTTCCAAAGTTATAGTTATTTGTGTTGAACCAGTTCCAAACAAAGGTACTTGCGTTGTAAGTCTTGGAAATTCATCCAAAATCAATCGGAGAAAAAAAAATTAGTTTTATAAATAGATAATCCTGGGCCTGATCGGAGGATTTTATTTTTTTCAAAAATTAACAAAATGGTGGCCTCACGAAATTTTTTTCTAAATTTTTGGGAAAAAATCAACAGTAAATTGGTCTTCAAAAATCGAATTTTTTGAAAAATAAATCCTTCGATCAGGTCCGAGCTTATTATGTATTCTAAAGGCTGTATAACTTTTATTAAAATCTACTGAGCAGTTTTCAAGTTACAGTTGTCACCAATTCAAAAACTTAGTTTTGAGAAAAACGCTTTTAAAGTTTCACACTTGTGCTTTGAAGTGCCCGAGCTCTCTATGTTGTTTTTCAAATAAATCAAAAACTAATTATCGGATTAACGTGAAATTTTTAAAGAATATTTTTAAGGTATTACACTTAACAAAAATGTAAAAAAATCTAAATTTTTGAAAATTCTGACTACCCCTAACTCCTTAAAGGGCTATACACGTGTAACGTATGAAAAATTAGGCGATTTTTGTGAATTTTTTGAGAAAAAAAAATAATGCATTGAATATTTAGAACTTCTTTGAACGTAATACGGTATATCTTCAGCTATATTTTACGATTTTTTTATAAAAAAGTTGAAAATTTTAATTTGAAGTTTTTCGGTCAATTTCTCGTTGAGTTATGACGAAAGCAATTTTGAAAAATGTTGGTTTGAGGACAACGCGTTTAAAGTTTCACTTATATATGTTTGCATCTTCACGCGGTCGCTGCCATCCTGGAACTATTTATGGAAATATAAGCTATCAAAAAGCTATCGAAAACGTAAATAAACATTTTTTTTTTTGAAAGTGTCACACTGGTCTAGCCCCTTAAGACGTTTACCACAGAGCTGTCATTTGAGTTTTCTAAATAGGGAAAAGTCAGGTGGAGTTAAATCAGATAAATTTGGTGTTTGCCGCACGTCATATCGGACTAGGGAAAAAATTAATGCGTTTTCGCGACCACAATAATAATTAATAAAATTACTAAATATATTTAAAATTACTGGTCGACTAGCAAATATAATCTTAGAATTGATTTTCTTTTGCGGATAAAGACTCTGTTAACAGTTCTAAATGTTTCTCGCTTCCTTAATTTTATCTACTTTTTGATTTTTTCAACTACTTCCAAAGTAAGAATAAAATATTTTACGCCACGACCCGTACTTCCCGTAAGTATTTCAATGTTAAATCCAACAGTAATGGTTTCATTTACCACAAAAATACGAGGACACAGTTACCAAAGTTAGCGCATTCAAAAATATTTATTAAGACTGCATTAACATGGGAAGAAAGAAACGTGCAAAACATTTCGATGTCGCAAAAAGCGGAATCGCAGAAAAGCATGAAAAGAGTGAGCCTGCAATTGAAGCATGACAAGTCTTATCGGCCAATATCTCTTCTTTCCCTAATAGAGAAGACATTTGAGGCCTTGTTACTGGGAGTAACGTTAGGCGTACACTCACGACTCAGTGTCTCGCAGACGTTTAGACAATTCGAAGTCTAAATCAAAAGCATACTGTGAGAAAACTGTTCTCAATCGTAAATGTCCCGTACTGTTCCGAGAACAAAACTCTAAGTTAAGAAGAATTAAACAGGAGGCTTAACTTCTATACCCTCCCTCAACCAACTGAGGAAATTTCCATCACCTCATGCGCAGATGATTGTACGATATTGAAATAACGCAATGGACGCGATGATATGTATTGGAAAGTAAACAGCTTTCTATCCCATCTTTCTTTTCTCTTTTCTTCAAGGAGCTTGGCATTCCCCCTAACTAAATCCACTCAACTATATTTACTAATTGCTATTGTTCTGACTTTCAACAACCATACAATTTTTGGTGATATATTAAAAAACCTGTGCTCCTTCTCTCCTCAGCCATTGTGATTACTCTCATATTATAGCTTCGCAACAAAATCCTTAAGTCCCTAAATATATATAAATAAGGACAAATAAACGCTGCTGACATTGTATAATGATATCTGCCGAAATGGTCGCCTTAATGTAGTGAAACGCAGACAAAAAAGCTTCAAACCAGACTTCAGACGCAGCAAACGCCATTCACAGTGGATCCATCAACACCCTCTCAGTGAATGGCCTACTTGAACACAAGCGAACAGCTGGAGTTGCCACGCGTGATCTATAGTGTTCCTTGTGCAATTTTTTTTTAATAATGTTGCAGGTTAAACATCTGCTTAACCAAAATTGACCTAGACATACCATAAATATATAACCAGCGTGCAATCAGTCCAGGCAAGACACTAACAGTTGCTTTGTATATCCAGCGAACCCCACTTATCTCACAGCCCTTTATGTTATAAATAATAAAATTTGATTTAAAAAAAAAAAAACAATTTAACATAAATAAAGTAAACTCGATGAGAACGATGAAAAAATGTGCTAAAAGATATGCTGAAAGATATGATTGAAAGTTCGACAGAAACATTTACAGTATTGCCCCGAGTTTTAGAATTTTCGATGAAAATTCAGCTCATCTCCATTTATGTGCCACTTAACATAATCAGTGATCTCTTCTTAATAAATTTTTGACCGACTTGGCCGCCATATCTTACTATATTTGATTTGTGGAACAACCACATGTCGAGTTTTGGATGCACATAACTTTGCTTGCAAGCACGAAACCGAATACGAAATGCAAATTGATTAACTCCATAACAAAGTAGTATTATTTTAATTACAAACAATTTATTCTTTCGTAAAAAGCACACAAAATCAATGGAAATAAAAACTTTAAACCAAAAAATGAAAAAGCGGCGCAGTCAAATTCAACCAGCCGGCACCACCAGCGACGCTTTTAAGGTTAATTGGGCATCAAGATTACTAGGTCGGAAATGCGCTCTTTTAGTTTCGTAAATGCCCCAACAAAGTCAACAACAATGCACAACAAAGCTAGGTATGTAGCAATCGCTTGCTAAAATAACAAGAAAAGAGCAAAATCAAGAACGACGGCACTCAAAGACAAGCAATGCGCCACAATTACGTCAGTATTTACAAGTAATTCAACGAAACACCAAGCATAGATGCCAACAAAATACACACACACACATATACATACAAAGCTAGCAAATAGACGTGTATGTGAGGCGTGTGGCATTGAGTGAACGCGGCACGTCACAGCGCCAGCAGTGGGTGCAGGTGGCGTATGAGTGATGTTGTGCGGCATGATTTCGTTGAAGATGCAACGGCAAACGGTATTTGCTTGTCTTGCATTCAACATTTTATTAGTTTTTATTTGTAAGCGGAGCTATTTTTTGTCTTTTGTAGCCTCAATTGGCAATTAATGAGTTTTTGCTTTTATTTGTGTGTGTATGTGTGTTTGGTGTTTCTATTCGATTATAGTTTCTCGCTTATTTGGCGTATTTGTTTTGGTTTGTGCCCGAGTTGGCACACTTTGACATTCACACTGCAGTAACGGCACTTCGCGACAGCTGACAATGTCGTGGCTGTCAATTTGGAAGGTGTGAAGAAGATTAGTGCGCTCCAATAAAGCGACTAAGGCTGCAAACGAATTGGAAATTAGAAACCGTAACAGCAACACAAATAACAGCGCAATCTAGCAGAAGAACAAGAACAATGGCACTGCTTCGGCATTAATTAGTTTTTTTCAGAGTGAACGCCAGAATTACAGAAAAGGGCAAGTTTTTGGAGCAAGGTGTGCTAACAAGTTCATTTTTAGTGATTGTACGTAATGCTTTTTTTCAATTATTTATTTATGTGAGAAATCGTAACGTTAGGTGAAGCAAAATGGGTGCTAAAGGCCTTTAGTTATATTCAAAAAATCTTAAACATGGAATTTGATGATGGCTAAAGACATATTACTGATTTTCTGATTGCAAGAAACTTGATAATTGTTGCTAAAACAGTTCGGCTGAATAAATAACTATGATTTTGTGAAATCTATATACAAACTTGAGACCAGAGTAGTTTAGGAGTGTATCTCTAAGGCATTCATAGATCAATGCTATGATAATACTTCGTTTAGAAGCACGGCATTCTTGTTTAAAAATTATAACAAATACATTTTACAAAGGAGTAAAGAACACGTGGAATGTGTTCTAAGGAATATATGGAATGTGGCTTGTTACTTTTATCTAATGGATGTGTTATACCTAAGCTGATCTAAAGTCATTTTTAAGATGCAAGCTTTCGTTTAAGTAAATATTTATCAACTGCAATGGGTTCTCATTCCTGCAAAGTGACAACATGACTTATTTTTAGTAGATTGGAAAAACATCGGATACTTCAAGTATTTGCTCCACTTATTTCGGACAAAAAATCTCTGCATAAAAATTACATATTTAAAAATTCTTCAATGTGGTTCGCAATCTTAAGAAAATGTGGGAAATACAAAGAGCAATTTGCTTAAGGTGTTAGGAGTGTTTAGAATTTAAAAAAATGTTTTTTTCTTTGCATTTTTGTTAAGTGTAATATCTCAAAAATATTCTCTGAAAATTTCACGTTAATCCGATAATTAGTTTTTGAGTTATTCGAGAAATAACAGAGAGAGCTCGGGCACTTCAGAGCAAAAAAAGCAAAATTTAAACGCGTTTTTCTCAAAACTATGTTTTTTGAACTGGTGACGGTAACTCGAAAAGCGCTCAGTAGATTTTAATGAAATTTATACAGCTTTAAGAATACATAATAAACTCGGGTCTGATCGAAGGATTTTTTTTTTTCAAGAATTTTAAATTTTGAGACCAATCAACTGCTGATTTTTTCCCAAAAATTTAGACAAAAATTCTTTAGGCCGCTATTTTGTTAATTTTTGAAAAAAAAAATAATAAAATCCTTCGATCAGGCCCAGGTTTATCTATTTATAAAACTAGGGTTTTTCGTCCGATTGGTTTTCGATAAAACTCCAAAGACTTATGGTTCTCACCGCAAGTATTTTTTTTTTGGAACTGGGTCAACACAAACAAGTATAACATTGAAAATTAAACTTTTTTTTGAAATTTTCGTGACTTCAAGTCAATACGTTCTATAATAATGTGATATTAATACTTTTGTAAAATAACATGATTTAATGCAAAAAAATATTGAAAATTCTCATTTTTTCGTGCCTCTGACTACCATTAACCTCTTAAGTAATTATTAAAAATTTTACGATTGTTATCGGTTTTTTTATCGATAAATATCGGTTATGGTTTTATCGATAATTTATGATAATTATCGATTATAGTTTTTTTTATTTGTACTATTATTATTAAATAAATATTTATCGATATATGTGACCTGGTCTACGAAAAGGTGGCTTAGGTGTCAAAAAAAATAAAATAAAATAAAAATAAAAAAAAAGTTGGCGATTTCGACAAGATGCGCCAATAAAGTCGATTCTACGGGACCAATAATATTTCATTTTAACGTATTCAAAGCTGTTTGGAAAACATTTATACTACAATACCAACAATAAGCATTGCTCTGAAATTTGCACATTATTGACCGACAAAATTTTCGAAATTTCGATTACTATGAGTATTGTTGAACATTTATGTCGACTCAAACAAATCTTGCTTATCATTATCGATAATTGATATCGAATATACTCTTATCAAATACTATTATCATTTATCGCTACTTATATCGATATATTTGTTATCGACATATTGTTAGTGTTATCGATTATTATTGGCATAATTTTTTAACGGGGTTTTCAACTTTATGCACCTTAAGGACCTTGCATCAATATCAATTATCTTTGTTGGCAATAAATATTCATCTATCATCACGAATCATCTATCACTACGAATATCGTGTAATCTTATATCAAATCCATTTTCTTAAAGTTCCTAAATGAGCGGAAATTCACGTGTGTTCTATTATTTGAATACTATAAGTATAGTAGCCACTGAAGAAAATTGCTTAAAATTTCAATAGCGTTTTTCTTCAAACTCCACAATTAATCTTTCATAACTTTCTTATTTATATTTGCAGTCCTTTTTCGGCCGCTCTTACAACAATCTCTCCTCCATCAGCGATTGCAAGAATAACGGTGAATGCATAATCAACAAGAAGAATCGCACCGCCTGCAAAGCTTGCCGGCTACGCAAATGCCTGCTCGTGGGTATGTCCAAGAGTGGTTCACGTTATGGCCGACGTTCTAATTGGTTCAAGATACATTGTCTCCTACAAGAGCAGCAGCAGCAAGCAGCGGCAGCAATGGCAGCACATCATAATAATCAGCAGCAGGCAGCAGTTGCAGCCGCTCACGCAGCGGCACAACATGGCGGACCACCACTTATGCCAGGGCAGAAACCACCAGTGCCGCACGGCTTGTCACCACATGGACCGCCCAGCAGCGCTGCAGCAGCTGCCGCACTTGGCATGCTGGGTCATGCCGGCGCCTACCCGGGACTCTATCCGCCACGCACAAAGGAGGAATTGCTTATGTTGGGACTCGAAGAGTACGCTGCGGCAGCAGCTGCAGCCAAACATCCAGCCACAGCATCACCAGCCGTCAGCTCACCAGATTCGCACAATTCAGACAATTCATTAGAAATGAGTACGCGTGGTAGCGCTGGCGCTAATGCGCTGCTACACTTGAGTGCTAAACATGCGCCAGAGGCCGGTGGTGCGTCAGCGACAGCGCCGCCACCACCGCAACTACGCAAAGACTTGCCACATTTCCTGCCGCTGCCGTTCCCCGGACTCGGTTCGATGCCAGTCATGCCACCACCTGCCTTCCTACCGCCGTCACACTTGCTCTTTCCTGGCTATCATCCAGCCTTGTACTCACATCATCAAGGGCTGCTCAAAACTTCAGCGGAACAACAACAACAGGCCGCCGCGGCTGCTGCCGCTGTGCATCAATTATTCAATTCAAATAATGTTACGCAAAATCGTTTACCACCCGCGATGCAAGCGCCCAGCTCACCATTGACAACGGCTGCCACTGCGCCATACAGTAACAAGTTGGATGCTTGTAAGGATGCGGAGCGCGTAACGCAAAGTTCGAAGTGTGGTGACGCGCTCAAC
This sequence comes from Bactrocera correcta, assembly GCA_027475135.1. NCBI lineage: Eukaryota > Metazoa > Arthropoda > Insecta > Diptera > Tephritidae > Bactrocera > Bactrocera correcta. The sequence continues at coordinate 99,885,690 of CM050323.1, read as the reverse complement.
AACAATCATATACCCAATGGCAGCAAAGCGGCAGAGGAGCTCACGAAGCGTTTCTATTTAGACGCTGTGCTCAAGTCGCAGCGCAATAGTCCGCCGCCAACAACAACGAAATTGCCCGAGCATCCAAAGCACGATTACTCCATCTCCGCTCTGGTGACGCCGAATTCAGAGAGCGGCCGCGAGCGTTTACGTAGTCGGCAAAGCAACGACGAAGACGAGGAATGTGAGGAGCGGAATGATACTACGCGGCGTTCCACAACTGCTGCTAATGATGCGCATGCGCTTGTAGGCAATGGTGGTGATACTGTTGAACGGGCCAAGGCACAGTGCGATAATGATGAAGATGACGACGAGGAACTGGTCGTGTCAATGACACCGCCGCATTCGCCTGTGAATAATCGCACGCTCAATAGCGGCGCGGACAATGATACCACTGCGACTAATACAAACAATACTACCAACATCAACACCACGCCCGCGACTACGCCAACGCCAGCTGTTGTGACTCTACCGGCCGTCTCCCCCACAGCGGGGAAGTCGTCACATCAACAGGACAACCCAATTGATTTGAGCATGAAAACATGCAGTTCAGTGGCAAGCAGCTCGCTTAGTAGTAAATGCAGCTCCACGGGCTCAGTGCAAGCAACCGACAGCGACAACGAAATCGAGTGTGTAGGTGAGCAGGAAGAACAGACGAAGTGTCGACAACACAGTAAAGATGCCGAAAAGCAAATGCAAAGTTTCAAGCCGCTTGCGGAGTGCGCCGTGGAGCCATTACTCCAGGTGGACATTGATGAGTCGGATAAACCAATTGATACAAGGTCGCTTAAGTTATGTGACAGCAGCAAAAACAACAATAATAATGACAACAACAGCGCTAACAATAACAATAATGGCAACAAAAGTAATAACAGCAACAACAACAGTAATAACAGCAACAACAATTCAACGCAGCTCATCAACTCAAGCGATAGCGATGAAAGCGTTCTGCAGTTGGACACCGTGAAGCGTAAATTACAGAACGTTAGCAGCAAGCCGTCAGAAGGCGATGTGCTGAGCGCCAAGCGTTTGAAATTGAACGCTGCGGCCACGACGTTGGATTGCGCCGCCAGTATAAAAACAGGTGTAGACGATTGTGTCGGCGCGGCGTCTAAGGCAACAACAACCACACCATTGGATTTGACCACCAAGGTTTAGACTTTCTTTATGGAGTGAAAATATTACTTTAATATTTAAATATTTTAGTTTCTTGTTTTTGTAGATCATTTTTGTAAAGTATATTTGTTTGAAAAAATTTTCAAAAGTTTTGTTGAGACCACTATTTAGTTTTCTTGAATATTTAACTTTACTATTATACCTAGATATTTCGTTTTTGACTTATAAAAGCAAATGGATTTTTTTTTATTCATCTAATAATTTCTGAACAATTTTTTTTATTTGTTGAATACTACAAGTTTTCTAAAGATCACTAATTCATAGGCAGCAAAGTTTTGAAATTTGGAATAATTTTTCTTATTAAGGCTATTAACTCAAAATTGCTGTAAATTACTATATGTGACCTGGTCTACGAAAAGGGGGCTTAGGTGTCAAAAAAAATAAATAAATAAATAAATAAATAAATAAAAAATAATAAAAAAAAATTTAAAAAAAAAAATTGAATTTTTGACACCTAAGCCCCCTTTTCGTGGACCAGGTTACATATGCTTTCTCCTGACTTTTTTGTGATAACTTGAAACTGATGATCTTACTGATCGGCATTTAAAGGTCATTGATATTTTACTTTCAAAGTTTTGAAATTCATTTTATTTTTTCCTACGCTAAAAGCTACTTAATTTAAATAACAACTAAATGAAATCTCTTAACAGTTGATTCTGCGATCTTTTAAAAATTATCCTCTTAATGCTTTCCTCGATCGCACTGGTTCATTTATTTGTGATATCAAAAAAGTGGTACTTATTTATGCAGCAATTACCCCAACTGTCACTTATTCATTATTCACCTTACTGCAGCCAATACAACTTCACAAGTGATCATCTGCGATCTCCCACCAAGTCATCGTGTTGCCTTTCTAAAACGAAATTAAAGCAAAAATCATTATAAATTATGCCTGCGTGTTTGTACAAGTCATCAGCTGCTATAAATACCACAATAAAGCGCTATAGGGGCGCAAGCGCATAACAAATTGAGTTCAGCCGTCGCAAGCGTGGCGAAAACATACATACTAAAAACACGAATGCCAGGGTAATTAACGAATTTTTCGGTCATGTTATCACTTCATTGCCATTAAACTAAAGATATATTGACTATCAACCGAAAATGGCGAAATAGATAAAAAGAAATTTGCTTACAAATAGCTAAAGCACATCAGTGGCGCGCAAATGGCGAGCATGTACGAGCAAACCAACGCTGTTTTGCATGCAAATTTCGCTAAGCGCACAGCGGGCGGGCCAATCAGTTGGCAGCGCCTCAGCTAGCTGGAGTATATTGTCGCGCGCAAATATCATTATTGAGCTGTATAACTGCACTATTTTGTTGGAATTAATTTGTGAGCGTAAATATGTATGTATTCACAAACATATATATAAATATATAATATTTTACTACCATCTCCATTACTTGCTGATTTTATATCGCTGCTCGACTCATTCGGTGCTAATGTCACTGCTGTTATAATTCTAGCTTTTATGGCATAACAAAATAATAAATTATTCATGGCGTTCGCAATAAATAAAAACTCTTAATGCCATTTAGCAAAGCAGTTGACTTCTTAAGTTGACAAAAGCAGCCGCCGAAGTGGTGACAAAATGGTTACAAAAATATATCAGAAATTTTATTAAGCAGTTTATATGTGTTTAAAGAGGTGGCAAATGCTGTGGGTCTAACAAATGTGTCATAAATTTATTTATATAGTTATGACATAAAAATATGAATGCTCAAATTAGTATGGCGCACCGCAATAGAAATAATATGAAATATGTTATTTTAACATTTTTAACACCGACAATTAAATAGATTATTAAAAAAGCGCAATTTTAAGTAAATGCTAATATTTTTGATTTTTTCAAAATTATACTGTACTTCAAATACATTGCTAATAAAGAAAATTATTGTTTATGTGTTTTCTGGTCAAGAGTGCTTCGGTTCTCGCACATAAGCAGTTTAATGAGACCATTTAAGATAGTTTCCTGTCTGACCACCGTGGCGTATGAGTGTCGTATGAAAAAATGTACTTCAGAAAGTAACTTTTTAGAAAAGATGAGCCTCATATTTCCAAATATAATAATACTGACAGCAGATTTTTGCAATATTGCTAAATATGATTAAAAACAACGAAACCTCCGAAAATAAAATTCATAACTTTTAGCTAATTCTTCAGCGCCCCATGGTTCCACTTAGATCTGTTAGCTCAAAATGTGCATTATTAAACATTATCATTCTCGAAAGCATTGATATTAAATGTTTTTAAAACTAGAATATGTAAAGTATGTAATGAAAACATTCTAATTCGAAATCAACATTTTATGCGGAGGCGTGAAACACTGAAAACTTGAAATTTATGTTTGAAAAAATTTAAAACAAATTTTGAAAACATTGAAAACAAATTTTAAAAATAAAAAAATTGTAATACATTCAAAAAATTTTTAAAAGTAATTGAAAAATTTTAAAAATCTATTTAAGTTTTGAATTAATTAAAACAAATTTTAAATTTAAAAAGTATTTGAAAAATGTTGCAGCTTTTTTTCTGAATTTTTTTTTTTATTATTTGTGGTAATTTCATAGATCATGCTGGCTTGCTTGCTTCAGACAAAATATAATAAACTATTATTTGCGTATTTCAAAACACACAGCATAAACATCGGAAACGGAAAATTATCTGCTAAAATATTTCAAAAATTTTGAAACATGTGTAAAAAAGATTTGAAATTATTTGAAAAAATTTGATAACTTGTTTAAATCCTTTTGGTATATTAAAAAAAAAAATTTATGTTTGAAACTTTAAAAAATTATTTGAAACATTTTGGAAAATTTTTTTAAATTCTAAAAATTTTAACTTTTGAAAAATTTTAAAAACTTTTTAAGAAACTAAAAAAAAATGTCTAAAATGTTTACAATATGTTTGAAAATGTTAAGTTGCGGATTAAAAAAAAAAAAAATAATTTTAAAAACTTGCTTAAATCCTTTTATTATATTAAAAAAAAATTTAATGTTTGACTTCAAGAAATTATTTGAAATATATTGGAAACTTTTTTTAAATTTTGAAAATTTCAACTTTTGAAAAATTTTAAAAACTTTTTAAGGAACTTAAAAAAAATGTATAAAATGATTAAAATATGTTTTAAAATTTTTAGTTGCAGATTTAAATAAAAACTATTTTTAAAAAAATTGTCTATAAACTTTTTGGTATATTAAAAAAAAAAAAAATAATAATGTTAAAAGCTTCAAGAAATAATTTGAAAAATTTTGGAAACTTTTTTTAAACTCTGAAAATTTGCACTTTTGAAAAATTTTAAAAATTTTTTAAGAATTTAAAAGAATTTATGAAATGTTTAAAATATGTTTGAAAATGTTTAGTTGCGAATTTTAAGAAAACTGTTTTTGACAACTTGCTTAAATCCTTTTGGTATATTAAAAAAAATTTAATGTTTGACTTCAAGAAATTATTTGAAAGCTTTTTTAAATTCTGAAAATTTTAACTTTTAAAAATTTTTAAAAACTTTTTTAAAACTAAAAAAAAATGTATAAAATGTTTAAAATATGTTTGAAAATGTTTTGCAAGTGTTGCAGATTAAAAAAAAAAACTATTTTTGAAAACTTGCCTATAAACTTTTGGTAAATTTTAAAAATTTGGTTGAAAACTTTTAGAAAATATTTAAATTATTTTGAATTTGTTTTCATACTATTTTTTTAATTTTTGCAATTTGTTCGAAACATTTTGAGAAACTACAAAAAAAAAAAATTATAATGTTTAAAAAAGTTTACAAAATATTTTAAAATTTTTGAGAGCTCTTTGAAAAAAATAACTTTGGAAACTTACCTAAAGTTTTAGGTTGGTTTATTAAAAAAATGTATAAATGGTCTAAGAAAATGGTCTAAAATGTAAAAATTCTTTAACATTTTTTTAAATTTTCTGAAATTTTTTAAAAATAATTTCTGATATGTCTTTAGCACTTTTTCGGGATTTTAGAGAAAAAAATTGTCGTGTTTTTAAAAATATCTAACAAATTATTATTTGAGCATTCCACAGTCAATAATCGACACAGAGTACTAAAAAGGAGAGTCGTACTTTGCTAAAAATTATAATATTGTAATTAAAGAAAAAATAAAAAAAATTGAAGTCAGAGTGTGCCAGGCATTAAGTTAGATCAGTTGGTAACTTTTCAATTATTTTCATTTTTTCAGAATATTTCATTGTATGTCATATTTTTGGACAAAATTTTAGTTCAGTTTTAGTTGTTGATTTATTCACAGAATTCGGTGATCGATTTTTATTATTTTTATTCTATTTTTATTTTTTTATACCTATCTAAACATATTACAACATGTAAAATCTAGCAAAATCCAAGTAGCCCAAATTATTAAATATTATAAAAGAAAAAAATTTTACTTAGTGAGAAAAATATTCCAGATTTGCAAATATGTAGCTTACTTTGGAATCAGTTTCATCAACTTGCATGTCTACTGACGGCTTTTTGATTTTACACCATCACAGTCGACAGATTCAAATGCATGATATAAATCATAGCTATATCTCATAACAGTATTTCATTATACTACAATTTCCCACTTAACGCTTCTTAATTTTTATTAAGAAAAACTGTTTTTTTACGTTATATACTTTTTTGCTTTTAAATATTGAATATATTAGTCAATTAGAGAAATGTTTGCTTGCTTATATAAAATATATGTTATATCTATATATAAAAAATGTAAATAATAAACACTTTTATTAAAATGTTAAAAATATTATTACATTTTATCTCTTAATATAAGTTCACTCAAATAATTTATACAAACTGAAGATATTAAAAAAAAAAAATCATACAAAATTTTTTAGAATATAATATATAGAAAAAAATATATAATAAAAAAGTAAAATAAATTTATGTTTAGCAAATATATACATAAATGAATTGTTATATTTACAATAAAAAAATTTGCCGCCTATATTTAAGATTTTTGTAAAAAAATAAAATATTCGCTATCTGTTAGCATAAATTATTACCTTTAGCTTAGTTATGACAAAAAATATGAGTAGCTAAAAACTATGAAAACAAATTGTAAACTATATAGTATTTTAAATTGCATAAATATTTATCTTGTTCTAGTTAAACTGCACTTAAATTATTAAATAAAAACACAATTATGTAGAAAAATTTTGAAAAACAAAAAGTGTTTTATTTTGTGAAAAAAAAGTACTGGAGTTTTCCGCTTTTACCAATCGCCAACTTCAAAATAAAAAAAAGCATTACAACACACCCAGTAATCACTACATCAGCTTATCTTTGCAACGCCATCAAATACAATTTTCATGCAAATCATGTTCATTTATTTCAACAGTTATTAAATGTGTGTGTACTGTTGTTGTTGCCGCTACTTTAAGCTACAACTTCCGCTTGCAAGGTTTGTCGTTGGTTCTGCAGAGGGTGTTGCCGTTGCATGAATAAATTTTCATTAATATGCATATATATGTCTATATATATGTGAACTGAAACGTTGTTTCTACTGCCAAAGCAAATAAAGCAAGGAATATATCTCACTGCCATATAGCTTGGAGGCTCGTAACGCAATTGCAGCAAGCAAACGCATTTGCATACAAATTTCACAGCTAACCAAACCTTGGTTGGCAAGCAAAAACAACAAAACTGCAATATAAATGGAAAAACATTAAAAAGAAATCAGGCAAATATATATAAGTACGTATGTATATAAAGAAGTGCAAAATGATAGGAAAACGTTGAATTTAACCCGCTAGTGGGGAGAGTATTAAAAGTTTATATTTTCCACAAAAATATTACCAAATTCTCTTTGTCTTATAGGATCCAAAATGGTTAGGGTACATTCTAATAGCAGCTATGACGAAACATTTTCGGAAATTTCTTTTCAGATGATTTGCTCCACTATGATCAATCTTCAATTAATCATCAAACTTGGAAATGCCGCCAAGATTGATGACTCTGGCGGATTTAAATTTGATCTTTAATTATGAGGACAAAATTTCCATATCTCTTTTATAATAAAGATCTTAATAAAACGATTGCATCAAATGCTACAGTTTTATTGTCATATACAGTGACTATGGAATCTTCAAACTCCAGGCATTTAAGTCCAAATATAAATAAGTGCAATACAAATCAAAAAAACCACATCTGAGCTAAATAAAAAACGTTAACTTCAGTTGCACTGAACCTATATTATTCTTCATACGAAACTTTATTTTGAACGGCTAGGTAGTTATATGTCAGTAGTTGTAGTGCTCTGAGATACTGCAGTTACCTATCGTAATTACTCATACCAGATTTCAGTGCAGGTATCTCATAAATTATCAAAATAAACTAAATTTCCTCTCAATATCAACAAATATTCTTTAGTATTCTAAATGCCAAAACTTTACTAGGTAGTACCTACATTTAGCTAAGTTTGTATCAGTTGGATGATATTAAAATGTTCAATAAATCTGAATATTTTCCTTTAAAAGTCGCTTTATATAAAAAAACATAACAATATTGACAACCAGAACTCTCTTGGTCTCTATCAATTGTTATAAGTAATGAGACTGATTATAATTATAAGTAATGAGACTGATATTATTGCCGCGCTTGTGGTAAACCTGTGACCTTGAAATTCCCTTTCTGTTTTTCCACAATCCCTCCCCTCTCCATTGATATATGTATTATTACTGCTGTGTCAAGTTGAGTAGATGTGTGTTTGTAGTGCTCGTCACGAAAATGGAAAAACGAAATCAAGAGTAAGGCGTCGAGATAAAATTTTGCACCAGATTGGGCGAAGCAGCTTCGGAAACGTACGCTAAAATTGTAAGAGTGTATGGTTATAGTGCTCTTAGTCGTGCCCAGGCTCACAATGGTTGTCTGCGCGCGCGCCCCCGCCCGAAAAAAGCTCGCATGAGCAAGTCGAAGGTGAAAACGATGATTATTGCCTTTTTTGATAGCCGTGGAATCGTCCACAAAGAATTCGTTCCACCAGGGAAAACTTTAAATCAAGTCTACTATTGCCAAGTACTCGAAAGATTGCGAAAATGAGTCAACAGAGTGCGCCCAGACATCGCTCGTAACTGGATCCTTCATCGTGTCCCAGTATTTTTCCTATAAAGGAATCGCCGTGTTGCAACAGCCGCCTTATTCGCCTGACACGACACCCTGTGACTTTTTTGTTTCCTAAAACAAAACGGGTGGTCAAATGAACTCATTTTGATCGATTTCGAACATACAGGTGGCCGTGACAAGGGTACACGCTACGACATCCTTGTCGTAGCGTTCCAGAAATGTTACGAAGCATGGAAAACGCGCTGGAATCGCTATATAGCTGCCCAAGAGGACTACTTTGAAGGGGATGGCAGAGTTGTAGAATAATTTTCAATTATGCGGTTTTTATGGAATCAGTCTCATTACTTAATTGTCACACCTCGTAAACTTTATTAGATAAATACAGACTGGAATAGATACTATATGTGATGGCTTGGCAACGCAGCAGCAAAGATCATACTACAAAAGCTATTCTCTTAAATAAAGAAGAAAGTTAGGCTTATCGTCCACACTAGCAACCAAAGGGTTAATTGTAAGCAGTCAACTTCAAACTGTGCGCTCTACGAAGTGTCACTGGAATGTCAACATTGCCAATTGTGTCTTCCAATTGCGATTTATTTCATAGCAACAAAAGTGAATGCCACTGCGCGGCTGTCAATGCTGTAATGGTTGTTGTTGCGTTAAGTAGATTGGCGCAGGCAAAGCTCATTTTGCCAGCAGACCCCAGACTAGATACAGCTGCTGTTACTACTGTGTTGCTGCTACTGTTGTTAAGCAAGAACTGCCACAGCCTACAGCGCTGCTGTGCTACTTTGTTGTTGGCAATAATGCCGCTGCTACTTATTTTCAGTTTAGTTTAATCTTTACGTTACTTTTGTTTATGTAAATGGGCACGTCACCCAGCGTGCGACTGCTGCGCGCTGCAACAATTGCTCATTGTACGTGCAAGGCGCTGCGCGCGCGCGCATTCAGCATCCGTCGTTGTCACATTTTGTCACACTACGTGGCTTTTGTACGTAGCTATACAATATTTATTTGTGTGTGCTCAGTTTGTTTGCTTGTGCATTCGTTTGGCTGTCTTTTCGGTGCGCAGGCGCGCATTTGCAAATGTCAAACGCGACGAGTCGCATCATTCAAGTGTGAAAATGCAAACGACATCGACAGTTGGGTGGGTTGCTGATGAGTGCGCGACAAGTAAGCGCGCAGTGAATCCGGATGGTAAGCGCTTGGCAGACAAGGCGCGCGGCTAAAACGCGGTGCTATAAACAAGCGCGCAATGGTTAGGATGCGCGTGATAAGACGCAGTGCGCGGTAAGCGAGCGCGCTTGTATTCAGCTCAAACGCTCGACTTTCGGCTATAATTTTAACACCGTTCGCAAAAGCAATCACGTCACAAACTCAGCAAAGAAGAATTGTAACAGCAACAACAACACCAATGAGCTCAGCGTTACAGCGCGCCAGAGTAGCCTGCAGCAAAATGTTGGCGTTTTGGCAGAATGCGGAGGTTGGCCATTGAGAAGATCAAGAGCAAGAGCTCGTTGTACTAAGTAGCTGCCAAACTGTGCTGCTGTCGCGTTAACAAACAATGGGAGCAGCACAGTGACAGCCAACAGCAGCAACAACAACTGTAGCAACAGTAATCGGGTACAACAATATTAATGGTAGTCTGTGCGCTTTGCACATTGAAAGTATTTGCAATTACGCGAAGATTGATTGAAATAGATTTGCGATTGATTGGCGTGAGTTCAGTAATGCGACGTGGTGTTTTGGTTAACAACACCAACGTAGCGCTGCACAGCACAATAATTGCAGCGAAGGCGACAATGGCAAGCATCGACACCAGCAACTGCAATTACTGTGAACTCTCATTGGCAGCTGTGTGGCGTGAGCTGTGAGAAACTCAGTGGCTCAATGGTTAATTTCGACTTTACAACTTTTTTTGGTACTCGTATTGGATCTCTGGTTCTTTTCAGGTTGTTTAAGGAATATCTGTACCTAATTTTTGGAGAATATTGGAAGTCTTCTCCCTAAGA
>CM050323.1:99849396-99874396 GCA_027475135.1 Bactrocera correcta | reverse complement strand
TGGTTTTGTTATAGTGAAAAATCCTGAAAACTGTTTTAGAAACTCTTTTACGAACCAAATCACAAGGTATTGTAAGGTTTAATGGTTAAAATAAACTGTTATAATAAAGTCGGATCACCGTATCCGCTAAAAATGATAGAATTATATTAACTATTTTTTTTTTCAGTCAAATGTACGCGGATATTTTCATGATAATTTGCTTTGATGGCAATCTCCATAAAAATATAACGGCAAAAAAATTAACCATCTTATGTATGAACAAAAAAATCAATAAAACATTTTAAAAAGCTTTTCTGTGATCCCTTCTAACCCATTATTCTCATTAATAAAGAAAAATGCAGATCCTTCAGTAATCCTCAGCTTTCGCCTGCTGTGTGATAAATATTAGTCAATTCCGACTGTATTTTCATCAATATAGCACTAGGAACCTTATTTTTGTATGTGATAACAATACAAAATTAAAAAAACTTGAGTTTTATGATACAAGTCGAGTCGCCGAAAAATTCCCTCGGTATACCTCAGTAGTGCGCTGCGATTTTTACAATGCATAAAAATATCGAACAAAGAATTTGTCCCAAATTTCGTATTTCTAACCAAAATTCATGAGCGGTATCATTGAGTATGTTGGAAAAGGCTTACGGTTATTCAATTTTATCAAAAACACAAGCTCACGAGTGACACGAAGTCTCCAAAAACGGTAAAGAGATCTTAAAAGACGTGATTTCTGTTGGACGGCCTTCAACCTCTTCAACTGATGGGGTGATATAAAGTGAAGAATATATAAATCACCAAATAGGAATTAGAGAGATGGCAATAAAGCTTGATATCTTTCCCCAGTTGGTTCGAATGATTTTCGTGAAAATTTTGGGTTTGAAATGTGTTCTTGCTCAGAAACGCAATGAATACCATTTAGGACCAGTTTTCAGTCGATCGAAGAGAAAAAGCATGGCAACGCCAGGGTGATATGTATCAGCACCTGTGTCCCAAAACATTCGCTGTCTTGCATAGGAACAATAGCCACTCAACAAAAATATAGCAATTACAAGACGCATTTCTTCGCGCGTTACGTCAAACTGGTCGTTCCCCTCGTAAACGGCATACTTTTTTGAGTTAAGTAGTATCAAGTCTACTAACTCGCCATCATAAATTAGTTCAAACCACTCCACAGGGCTCCGAGAGTCGTTGAGAAAGTCAGGTTCAGTCCAAGTTTGCCTCTCATACGTTGAAAGATCCTTGTCCTCCCACTCTCTACCTGGCAGAGGTTTTTTCTTTGATTTTCTCACTTGTGCTTGATTCCGAATTTTTAGTTCAGATAAAGGAACATTGTCATCACTATCGTCCGAGTCAGACTGATTTTCCCGCCCAACAAATTCATGCTTCAATCCACCACCACCTTGCCTAACTATTTGCAACTGCCCTTCAGCTCGTAGCTGATTTCCAGAGAGATGATTAAAGTTTCCTGCTTCGGCGTCGTCTTCGTCACTGTCACCATCACTTAGCATGTGATTTTCAGGAGGGCAAATGTAAACAGAAGCATTTATAATATCTTCTTCATTCTGCAATATATCGACTATGTCAGCAACAGTTAATCTGAATAGTGAGTTTCAGTTATGGAATTTCCGTAAAATAGAAAAAAAGCAGAAAAAAAGAAATCGGAAAAAAAATGTGTCATACATTTACTGAAAATTAACAAATGTGAACAAAGAGTTTATGAAAAAACATGTGGGCATATGTGCTCAACGCCCCAAAAATGGGGCGTCACAAAATATCTCTTACAAAACTTCACAGAAACAATAAAAACCACTTTTGACTTTACTTTTCCACAAAGATAAATTTATAAACTTTAACAAAAAAACATCACAACTTGAAGATATAACAACATAAACTTACTTATTATTTCCCGACATCGTAAATTGTACAAAACACCAAATTTCTTTCAAACGTTTGAAAAACAAAGTGGGGTTATGGTGAAAACAAAAAACATGATAGTGTTGCCGCACAATCTAAAAATATGTAGCTAGCGGATTTTGTAGTAATAGACAATTACGTTTTTTAATAACTAAAACAAACCAAGCGTTTTAAAAATGGGGCGCTGGGATTATATGGGTTAAGGAGCTGAAGGTCATCCCAAAGCTAATAAGAAGTGTTTCGAGGACTGGAAAAATCGTTGACGCAAGTGTATTACACCTGGTGGGGATTACTTTGAAGGCGACAAAATTAAAATTGATGAATAATTAAATACATTAATTCTACTTCTTTGTCACAATGTATATTCCTTCTAATAAATTGTCAAACACATTATATATACATATATAATTAAATATATCTTATTTTCTTCATGAAAATTAACTTAATAATAAACTATCAATGACAGGCAGTCTCACTAAATAAAATATTTATCAGAAAAATTATTTTGGTACGCAATTCCTACAGGGCAAAGTATAAGCAACACATATGCAAATATATATGTATAAACAAACACTTCCAAATATATTTGCCTATGTATCTGACTTTTGTTCAGCGGCAATGACAGGCGAAAAAGTAGCCAAACACATGTATTTGCATTGATGACAGTGTTCACATATGCGAATGTGTGCGTGTGTGTTTAACTAAATGCCTTTTTGTGGCCTTGAAACCCTTGTACGCATATACATACGTACATAAAAATTTACATGTGTGATGTTGTTGCTGCTTTTGTTAATGTTTGCCTTGTTTTCCCTTCAATTGTTTCCTTTCACAGTTCTTTTAGTCGCTTGCAGCCAATTTTGCACGCCACTTTGCACTTGCACAAAAACTATCTCTGCTAATACGCACAAGTCTGGTCTTTACACAGCTTAGCCGGAATAACGGTATTGTACTATATAGTACATATATAGATAGTTCTTTTGCTACATAGCACTTCAGTAAAGCGGACAAAAAGTTTCCTAAATAATTTTTTTTTAATAATTTGCACATCTTTAATCTTTTTTTACAAAGCAAGATTTACCGCAATTGACTCATGCGAATAATTTTGGGGATTTGTAGCACATTTCGGTGCCTAATTGTTGGCGTGTGGCCGCAATGTGCCAAAGATTAAAATATATTAAAATATGAATATATTATAAGAACAAAGTTTTGTTCATTTCTCTATGAAAGTAATTTTCTCCTTGCTTTGTTTACTACTCGTTTGAAATCTGCTTTTAAACAGCTGAAAGATAGTCAGCTGGCTCTACCGGTGATTATTGTACTTATATTGGTATACTCGTATACATATGGTAAATAAAAGTAAAGTGTGTGGCTTATACTAATTACTATATATTCTAATACCTATGTGATTATTATGGAGAGCCAACGAACAAGGAAGATTATTATAGCCAGAACAATGCATATTAAGTTGGCCATAAGTTAGTAGCAGCGCAAAGAAAACTCCAGTGACTATTTTAAAAAACATATACTCGTATATTATAAATGATCAAAGTGACCTGCTTGATTTGTACTTGTCTACGTGTGTACTAGTCCTTCAGTTTTTGAAATATCGCTCTGAAATTTGGCATACATCTTTTTTCCCCCAGGAAGATGAACATCTGTACATCTATGTGTCTGTATGACACATAAGGCATTAGTCGTACAAACTGACCTATCAAGGTCAAGTATTTGATGAAATTTTTTTAATTTTAATTGATGAGATAATTCACATGCATTATCCTTGAAGGCATCGATATAATCCCTGAACAACTTGATTTAGAATTAAAAAAAAAAAATCGATTTTTTTGTTTCAGTTTCTTAATGTACATATGTATATTTAAAAATACACGCCGAAAATATTTTATCATTCCGGTGAATATTTTCGGAGTAATACGCCAGAGTGTATGCCATGTTCAATCTAAACTTTAAATGCGTTTTTTTTTTTCAAAATAGTATTTTCAAAGACGGTGACCAACATTACTCGAAAACGGCCTAACCGATTGGTCTTAAATTTAACATGAGCTTCTTAAGTATATTTTTTAGTAATTAATAGAAGACCGATAAACATGTTTATTATAAACGATTTAAGGCTACAATTTTGGACAAAAATCGATTATTTTTGAGAAAAAACTTTTTTGTCAAACAATTTAATTTTGCTTATTCTTCGATTTAATTTACTACTTGACACTATTTTAAGGATATTTGTTTAATTTTTTAATTTTAGAGGATCCTGTTCACGACAAAACGGTTTATTTTGAGAGGAGTTACCGAGATCAGCTGTAGTTCCTTTTCAAATAAGTATTTTTACTAATACTTAGTTTTGAATAGAGTTAGAAGTTACCGTAATATGTATACAAATTTTCGGACCAATGAATTTAAAATGTTCGGAAAAAAAATTCTGAAAAACTCACCTTTTTCGGCGTTAACGCTCAAAAATATGTTTTTGTATGAAAACTCTCTTATTTCGGAAATGTATTTTAGCTTCTAACCAAACGAAGTTATTGTTTTTTCTTCTGTTTTTTCTTTACTTATAGTTGATACAGTGAACAGGCTTTGATTTAAAACTTCCAAACCAAAAACACATTTCAAATCTCTTTTTGATAAAACCAACTGTAACTTCCGGTAGGCCAATAAGGTACGCATAGACCAATATTGGTCGATGCCAGATGAAGTTAAGTTCCTCGGTTAAAAGTCGCTTCAGGCGAGTTTTAACAAGCTGTGTGTCATCACTATCGATACCTCCTTCAAGGTATCATATCGTGGGGGCCCCAGATGCTTACAGCGTAGTCAATTCAAGACAAGTGCACAAGAGATGCTTCATCATTTCCTTGATGCCCTGCTCCAGACATTTCCTGCCACCAGTCAGTGACCAGTTAGTATTCCCCAAATATGTCTTACATTCTAAGTAAATTTATCTACATTTCACTGCTGAGCAGAGTTATTGTGTAGAAACGTAAATGAGTCTGAGAAAGAAGAGCTCAGAAGCAGAAGATATTTATATTTTCTGTAAAAAAAATCGCTTCTCCAGGCAAGCATTTTTAAATCACAAAGGAGAGGTCAATCTAAGTCATTGGCGAATCCATGAATACCATGAATACTAAATCGGTTGTAATAATATATTGATGAAATATTATAGGAAGAGTTGGATGTGCAGTTAGTAGATCTATTCATTGAGTATGCTTAGATCATAAAACAAGAGCGTGGAAAATAATTTCAATTAAAATTCAGAAAAATTAAACATGTAACGTCACAATTAAAAATATGCTTGAAAGGTTGCTTTTTCTGTAGAATATCATTCATCAAACTCAAAGTGGTATTCGTTTCGAATATAGATTTAACTATATTGCCCCTCTTTTAATCATGTTTTGTGGATTTAAATCAGCTAACTTAATTTTCAAGTTTTCCAGCTATAAATACACAAAATAAATTAATTCTTTGACTTTCATCGTAACTCATATTCAGCTCAAGCTATTACTTCCCTCTAACACCAAAGGCAATATAACAACTTTGTTGCACATACAACACGCCAAAAGCCTACATTTCACGTCTAAGTTTCCCTTCAATACCCAAGTGCACGCTATAAATTAAATATTGTCGACACAGAGCAGTCCATAAAATCAACATTGTGACGTAAAAGTCCGCACAACTTCCTTTTGGCAACAGCTGTTGGTCCGCCAACTTCTGCCACATCTTCTTCCAATCACTCATTCAGGCGGACAGTCGGTCACTCTATCATTTCGCCAGCCGGCCAACACCAAAGTCATCCGCCCGCCAGCCAAGAAACACGTTGTGTGGCAAATTGAGTTATTTCCTTTTACCCAACATTTTTAATTTCTTAATGCAGTTCACTTTAGTTGTTTTTGTACACTCTTTGTTGCCCACCAACGCAAAGTGCTGTGTTGTTGGCTGTAGTTGCGAGTGATCGATTTTGTTGTACATAATTTGTATTTGTAGTTGTCGATTTTTGAGTGCAGTGGGCGTGCACCAAAGTGTTGCAAGTAATTTTGAAGGGCAAACATCTTAATTATCCTTTCAACGGTGAAAATAATTGATTACACGGCATGGCGTGCCCATATGCTTGTATATAGTTTGTATATAACATGCGGGTAAGTGCGAGCCATTAAAAAATTAAATTATGAGCACACATTAAACAGACTACTGTATAATAGCTATAAAAGGTAAAAAAATACCTTATATATACATATACATATATGTATAAATATTTATGTATTAAAAACGTCATTTTCGACATCTGCGCTCATAAGCAATGGTCAGAACAAACGAAATTTGAAGTACATCCCAAGATTCTTCGTGTATTGTGCTGGCTTTAAACACCACAAAGAAATTATATAACAGTTGACAAATAACTGAACCTTAAATCTAACAGTATCACTACGAATTACATACATTACTTACATCTGACATCAAAGACGCGGTAAATTTCTAAAACGCGCTTCGGTATATAATACACTTTATCTCACAATACAAAGCCTCTGACTTAAAGTATACTTTTTTGATTTTTTTTATATTCCCGCCAAAAATTCACTCGAGTTGAAATGTATAAATATTTATGACAAACATAAAATTATGAATATTTGTTGAAAGAAATCAAGGAGTGGTCGAACGTCACTCTATTTCATAGACGAAACTGGGCTTATATTTTACGCTAATACAGATAAGAAACCAGAAAGCAGAGGGATTACACAAACAAGCGGCAGTATAAGTAGTGAAGTTAAGCGAGAAAATTAAAATAAAATTTAAATGTTGAACTATTTTGAGTGACAATAACTTAGCATTGTGATTTTATTAATTTGATTAGACGACACAGCTGGTTTGTTTGACTTGCGCATGCGCACATTTCGACATCGGCATTTTTGTGCGCATCATACATATAAATGTGTATAGTATATATAATATATACAAATGTATAATATTATGCGAATTCTTCTCATTGGTCTCATTTAGTTAACTGTTTATACTTTTGTTTTTATGCCACAAGCGGAGCAGTCACCGCTCATATAAAGGTTGCTTATATTGTTGTAGTTTTATTTATTTGCTTTAATATTAAAACAAAATAACTTATATTTTATGTTAGTGCGGCATCTTTCATATTTTTGTTTTCATTGCTTTGCCTGCATAACAGGTTGAACATCACATATGCGCGGGCAATTTTCGAAAGCATAAATTTTTGTTTAGTCTAAATGCATGTTTTCAATGTTTTGTTGTCGTTATTGTAAAAGAAACATGAAAAAATACTTTATTTATAAGTTTTGCGAATAATCAAATTTATGTTATATGTTGCATATGACTTAACGGTTCGTTAAAAAATTAGTAACAAAATTAATAAAATATTTGGGCGTTAGCGCGTCGGGGTAGTGTAGTTGTTAGCCGCAATACAAGGCCTGTAGGCTCGTTTAGCAATATTTTTTTTGTAATTTTTTTGTGATGCTTCCTGTAGGCTCGTTTAGCAATATTTTTTTTTTTGTAATTTTTTTGTGATGCTGTAATCATATGTGCTCTTTAACCATTATTATTTAAATTAAGAAACATATTTCAAGACACACCTTTAACAAGCAGACGCCCTCGTTGAAGCAAGCGTAATTTGCTTGGCACAGCATTGCACATATTGTGGTTCCGCAAAAATATGATATGCCTTGACAGACAAAGATTTTAGCTACCCTGAAAATTTGTAGTCAGTTTCAATTTGGAAAATATAAACAACCAATTAGAAAATTCAATATCACTGTAAATAAAATGTCTCTTCGATTCACTTTCAAACATAAAGCGAGAAACATTAAAAACAGCAAGTATTTCAGAAATATTTGACATCTACTACTTGAAATGAAACTGAAACACAACTCTATCAATTATGGCTTTGTTCTAAGAATGGTTTTCGGTAATTTTGTGTATTCATTAAAGGTTTTCTGAGTCTTTAGAGAAGTGAAAATATCCAATAATTACGAATATATATTTAATTATATCTTCATTCACTAAGTTAATGCATAAATCAGCTTTAAATTTATGTAAAAATCACTTTGTGTGTTCAGAAGTCCATAAAGAATAAGCAAGAAGTATTTTAATAGAAAATTAAAAGGCCCCGGGCTGACACATACTAGATGAAACTATTGGTATTAAATCCATATGAGTTTTAATGAGTCCTAACCTTTAAAAGGCGGGACAAAAACTATTACATAGCGTTATTGGACATAGGACAGTCCCTCAATTCATTTAAACCGATAGCAAAAATTCATGAATTGGGCTTAAAATTAATTTTAGAGCCAACGTATTATCCAGGTCTGCCTCCCAGTGACTATTTCCTGTTTTCAGATCTCAAAATAATGCTCGCTGCGAAGAAATTTTCATCAAATGAAGAGGTGACCGCTGACACTGACGTCTATTTTGAAGCAAAAACCAAAGCGTACTACAAAAATAATACCCAACAGTTGAACAGTCGCTATAATTAGTGTTACACCCTTGAAGTGAACTATATTGAATAAACAAAACAAATTTTTCCTCACAAAAAATGTTCTACTGTTAAGTGTCATAGATAATTCTTGGGACTAAGCTCACATTAGGATTAGAGATAAGTTTTTGTCAAATCCTTTATGATGCTAAACACCTCTGGCTTTACAAGAACAGGCCTTCATGTATCGAGGGAACGCATTGAGCCATTTAATAATTTGATAAGTTGGCCATAATCAATTCCAGCCAATTCTTTAAATTCTCCGAAGGTATGTTTACCAATGTGTTTTATCCTCTATCTACCGGTGTGATGAAGAAGAGAAAATTTTTGATAACTATGCTCTTTCATATAGATTCGGCAAGTTGCGAGTGACAAGGTATGTAGCCTTAATACAATTTATATTGGACAGTGTGAAATAAGTCTTCTTATGATAAAGTAATTTAAAGTATCTCTTGCGTTCCGCTTTGTGCCCGAAGGTTCTCGTGGCTGACCATTCAGCAACACTTACTAACCTAACGTGAGCATCTGAGATTCAGCTCTAAGACCCAATTGAACAGTAAAATATCGAATCAACCTGATCTTGATTAGTCTTCTGCTGTCAGCGAGCTAATACTTTTTATGAACTATGTCCGCATTGGCAATCAAACGACCGCCTGATTTCTGCAGTTTCTTTAGTTAGTCATTACCACAAATTTCCATTGCAAGGTTGAGAAAAACGCACTTAGTAGCACTCCAGAGATCTTGAAAGTGCACGTATACTATCACACTTCGCTAATTAATTTCTAAGTAATAATAAGTTCTTAATAAGGCTATAGATGATGTTTGAGGATAGATTCGAACTCTGACTCATCGAAGGTTCAAATAACCACTTTGCTTCATATATTGTTAAAACCTATATCGATTCCAATCAAGCTTTTTGGAAATCTGAACCTTAAAAAAAAAAAAACAAAAGTGGAAATAGACCCCCAACTACATATATACTGAAAAAGCTGACTAAATATTTTCGAATCAAGAAGAAAAAAATTTCAAAAAATAAATGTGAATTGCCAAGTTTATAAGTCACGAGTTAGTCAATACATCTGCAGAGTAGCATACACCTTGTATAAAATTGCGTATCAAATTGGACAACCGAACTGCTGCGCATAAATCGAAAGCGAAATTAAAAAAAAAAAACTTAAATATATGCTAAGAAGTTTTAATCAGCCGAAAATAAAATTTAAAACATCAACATGCCAAATAATGCAAAAATTAATTTGAAAAAAAAAAAAACAAAAAATAAATGATTAACACAAGATTGAAAACGAAACTTACCATTTTTTACTTCCCATCTTTCCATCTTCTAGACAATAATTGGGCATCCGTCGACCATCCACTGATCAGCCGCTTGTTGTGTGTCACATTGGCGCGTCGCCGTGTGACAGTGATAAATTAGTTCGTAATAAATTTCGCTTGATTATTCACCAAACAAATTGATTGTTCTATTTTCTACCAATGATGACATGAACGCCGCGAAAGAGCGACTAAATACGTGTTCTATTTGGAATTTTGCTTATGTGTGATACATGGGTATCACAGATTTATATTGTTCATCATTTTAGTTTAAAGCGCAGACGCTGCTCCCTTATTTGCCTCATTTATTCATCAAAGCAGTTAGTTTTAACGTAACAGGCTGCTCTTCGGATTGTGCTGATATTTTACTTATGGTTAACTTTTTACTTTGACTTAATTTGTGTTGACCAAATTCTCACTACGACATTTCATTTATTACAGTTAACAGATGTTTGCTTGTGTATGTTAAATACACTACTGGACTTGAGATCGCTTGACAATCAGGTTTCTTCTATGTCTCGCAGTTTTAAATGGGATTACCCAGGCTAGAAGCAGCGGCCATTTAAGCAATTTAGTAATCTTTCAAGAATATAATATATTAGAAATAAAATTTTTTTATAAAGCGATACAACTTTAGTTAAAGTCCGACTAAAGGCAGGAAAATTCAAGAATGTTTATGAAGACTGACTTACAATATAAATATTTTTATCTGTGATTTTACAAGTTTTACATGAGGTGAGAAGCGAGTTTTAATACATTCAGAAACACCGTAGCCTAATCTATGACACAAAAACAAATGCAAATACTCTTTGGATATCACTTACCCACTTTCAATAGCCTTGAAACCCAACGTTGAATCACTCTTGTCAACAGGTGCAAATTTATACTGAAAGTAACATCTCCAAAGTGTGTTTAAGAGAAATGTTTTGAGGAAGGTTTATGGTTATTGGTATCGCAGTCGATGAAACGATGAGCTTTACGAGTTATACGGTGACACTGAAATAGTTCAGTTTCTGCACTGGCTAGGTCATCTTGTCTGGATGAATGAGAACACTCCAGTTTTAATTCAGTATCCGCTGGTGGAAGTAGAAGAAAAGGAAGGCATCCTTTCCGTTGGATAGATCAGGTGGAAAAGGGCCTGACTTCACTCGGCAACTCGAATTGGTACCAAACTGCGAAAAGAAGAAAGGAGTGACGCTGTTGTTAACTCGGCTGTAACCGTGTAAGCACTAGTTGCCCTCGAAACTTAAATGATAAGAACATTTAAAAAAAATGTTTCTACAAATTTTCATCCGACCTTCTGTTTTATATATAATAAAACAGACTGTTAATGTAAATTTCGGCGCATATTTGGCAAAGAATTTTTCTGATTCTACACCAAAGGCTGCTGATCACAGTATATGTTTTACATAATAGTCAATCTGTTATAAATTAAGATTTCTTTTAAATTTCCATTTTTCCCCTTTATATGTATTTTATATGTTAACCGTCCAATACACATAACTTTCTTACAACTTTTCATTTCCACAAATGATTTTAACACACTGTTATCCATTTAATGACTAAATGTAAAACTTAAAATCTCACAGTTGCTCGAAAACTTCATCAACAAGAATTTTTAATAGAAACTCGTGAACTATCACTTACCGAGGAAACGTCAATAAAACATTTCTAAATTCCATAAACAGAAGACATCTCATTCTTTCTCATATAAACTTAATACACCAGTCATAAAAGCTTATAAATAAAACGCTCTGTTAAAGCAATGTGAAATGTGGCTCACAATAACAACAATAGTTGAAACAGTTCAGCCAACATCATTGTTAGAAGGTGTGACTTCTTTGTAGACTAATTTTCACGAAGCTCCAAATACCAAACGTACAAATTGTATGCTCCATTTGAGTGGCGTAAATAGAGTTGCACTGTACTCAAATGATGTGCCATGACACAAATTGGATTGGTGTTAAATGATAAAGTAAATTAGAAAAAGAAATTAGACGCTTTTGGTGGAAAAAGTGTGAGAATTTTGAAACTAGCTGAGCTAACTTCTGCTACTTTAAAAACTTGTGTACCTTATTTTAGAATTTTATTGCTATTAGCTTTCAAAATTTACTCAATTTTTTAGAATAAGTTTGTATGTATACTATGCTACCTTATAACAAAAAAGTTCCCACAGTTGAGCGTTTTAAGCTTTCAAATGCAAAGTTTGTAATTCCTTTACAATTTATTGTTGTAAATTAGAACTGAGGCCTCATAAAAGTCGGAATAATACAAACTAGTCTCTTATCTCTTATTTTAACACGAGATTTGCTCCAGTTTCTACGTTATTCCAGCTCTTTCACTCTCTTCTTTGTTTGTCGCTAATTTAGACAATTTGTTAGCAGTTACAATTTAATCACAAACAACAATAATGATAAACGCAAACAAAACCAGATTTACATTCACACACAAAGCAGTGCATTTAACAATTGTCAGCAAATCAAATACAATAACTCAACTCATTAAATTTGGATTAGTGGAGTGAAGTTCGTTGCTTAAGTCTTTTGTGGCGGGTGGGAAAATGTAAAAAGCGCTAAGCAGCTAACGTTTTTTTCGGCAATTATGTGAACTTTTGGGAGTATTACGTTCACGATTTTGTTGGTTTTTATATTGAGTTTTTTTTGCTTTTATTTTTGAAATATAAAGACATATGAGTATTAATTTTCAACTCAGCGTCGACTGATGTACTTGATGACTTTTATATTGTTTGTACTTTTTGTTATATTATAGATTTGCTATCACAATATTTACAGTAGGTCTGCTATATAAATGATAGTTTTGTTTATAAAAAGCTTTTTAGTAGCTTTAATATTTTTAAGACACAATAAAATAATCGCATTTCGGAAAAGCTCAGCTGAAATTAAATGGAATTTATGGAACTATGGACTAGAAAAGTGATATGTGAATCAAGGCAAAACAAAACCATCTACAAAATCCATTATTTAGTAATTTTGCGTTTTGTACTTTATATAAACTTAAAGTATTAATGAAAATATTTATTAAAAGGAAACCTGTAGAATTTATTGTTTTCGCTCATAGAAAATATTTTCGCAATTTATAGACCTTTATAGAAAGTTTAATAGACAATTGTTAAAATACTCTGAGAGACTTTTTGAAAAATTATAAACTGCTTACGGTTAATATGTTGTCCAACTCTAACTAGACAGTTGACTACTTTTAATCATATAACTAACTGTTCCGTCAGTTGAATTTTTTTTTCGTCAGCAGAGCAGTTATAGATCCCGCCTAGAAAAATCTACAAACGTTTTATTAAAGCACCATTTTTCGATACTGATATCTTTTGGAAACTTATCTGACATATATATTCCCCGCTACAAATTTGGCTTTTGAATAAGTGATAAAAATTAGGCGTCAGTAAAGATTGGTTGAAAACGAAAAGACTCCGCAAAGCGGTGGGAAAAGTCCCGAGGTACTTAGATTCAAGTCCAACTAGAGGAAGGGTGAAGAGGAATTATTGGCTTGGGATACAGAAAAAAATGGAAAAGGCCGACCATAGCGCGGCCGCAGCTCATATCAAGGGCTCTGAGAATCCGAATTGGAAGCAAAACAGCTCGAATGGAAAAGAAGCCAAAATATAGATGGAAGAAACTCTCAAACTCCAATACGACAGAGTTAGTCAATAGGTATTTAATCGTAGCACTCTTTGACCGGAGCAATGCCCTTCGACAAATTATGCATGAGAAACGAGAACGTCGTGCCAAGTTTGCTTAAGTGCCTAAGACGAATTGTCAATGCAATGGGCACAGTAAGTGGTTGTGAAACTTCAAGGCCTGTGCAAGGAGGGCGCTCTGGAAATAAGCAACTGTGAGTGCAATCCGTCCATTCTTAAAGGGAAGGTGATCAATCCTCGCACGATGAAACCAAAGACTGATCCGCGTCTCCTCAAAAGATATCCCGAGGGAAGAGTGAAGGGTGATAAAGGTCACGACATAGAAAACGGCAGTCAAACTTAAAAATTGAAAATCATAAAAGAAATATTTGCGAAGATATAAATGTCAGTCCCGTTAACATTTTGCTACTCTAAAGACTCCTACGTAGCAGGGACCACAACCATTTAGTCTTCCAAAGGAACTCACAGAATTAAAGCTCATATCGATAATGGACCATCATATATATAGTATGTACGTAGTATTAAAAGGAAGCATATTTGAAAGGGTATAATAATATATATTAAAAATCTACAGGATTAATGACATTAAGAACTAAGGACATTATTAAATATTGATATTAAATTTTTAACGGATATGTATATTACACTGCATATTGTTGTCCCGTAGAGCAACAAAACTATCACAAAAATAAAATAAATAATTTTTCAGCACAAAAATGCACTTTTTGTGTTAAGAAGTAAAATTAAACTATGACACACCATCTACTCCCAACTATAATGTATGGTACTACAACATACAACGAGGTTTGAGGCTAATTGGTGGCAACTATGCACGTTCTGTCGTAAAAATTATAAAAATTTGCATGACTTTGCTAGACTAGAAACAATTTACTCTACGAATACCAACAACTAAATAATATTAATAATAATTAGTAAATAAAAAATACGAATGCCAATAATAATAGAATAATGAAATAATTACAATTATATGCCAAGCAGCATTAACAACACAGCTGCAGCTGTACGCGCAACTGTTGTTGCCAATGTTGACATTTGCTATTATCAGCGCTGTCGTCAGTGTTGGCAGCGCTAGCGGTACTTGTACTAGCTGCCGGTGACCTATGAATAATGTCCACTTCGGATGAAAAACCACTCGCTCGCGCAGTCAGTCACTTCGATGGAATATCGCACCAATAGTTTCCCGGCGTGTTTAAGTTGTAAAAAACGCGCATAAAATCATATTAATGAATCAGCAGCAGCGGCAGCATGTGTAAGCCACGGCAAGAAGAAGCAGCAGTGTAAGAATTATTGTTGCAACAGCAATAGTGGAAGCAGCAGCAGTTGCCTACCTGTCTGCCTGCCGGTTGGAGATGGCTGCAGCTGTGGCAGCAGCATTGGCATAAACCGTGACTCTTGAACTCATCTAATCTAAAATTAAAAATTGCACAAATTCAAATAAATGTACGTGGAATTCTAATGAATGTGAGCAAAAAAATAGAAATTTACTAGCTTAACTGCAAAAAAAAAATTAGAAAAAGTTCGAATGCGAATTACAGAAAATAATGTGATTGTGTTCTTTGCGCGCTTGCTGCATGCTATTGCAAGGCAAATACGCTTGCCACATGCCACAAGTTTAATATGCCAAGCAAATATATGACGCACAGTAAGCCAAAAGAAGGGGTTTGTTTATTTTATATACGTTTATCATTTGTTTTTTCTAAAGAAATTGAATTAATGTTTACTATGCATTTATTTTCATATTTGTTCTTGGTCATTCTTATTACTCCTCCAAATTTAGCTAATTGTTATCAACTAGACCAGAGTCAGCACATCTAAGTCAATAACTTGGTCTAAGAGAAAATGGAAAGAAGGGCAGCTTACTCCATTTCTTCCTTTTACCTCATAAAAATGTATATACATCATCAAGGCTATAGAACTCATATTTAGTATACAAGTAGTAAAATCACAGGATTTACTGAATATATGAAGAATGAAGACATTGTGATAAAGTAAATACTTTCAATAGTTGAGATGTATGACTTGACAACTTCAGGTGCTTATCTCTCTAAATATTCATAAAAAGAAATAAATTTCAGCAGTTAACACTACAGTCTTACAAAGACACACATACTTGTGTAAATATATCACTATGAGCAAACAGAAATAAGACTTTTTAATTTAAATTTCGCTCGAAAACCTATTCATCGAAATACTTTTTTTCTAGGCTGGTATGACTACCAGTCACATGTGAGCCAAATGTTACATTAGTGTTTAATATACGCTTGTCTTTCTGAAATACATAAGGGATATTCAGCAATTTTTACGTTTCTTACTTTAAGTTCCATTAAATGCGGAATCAGATTTCTGATAGGATAGCATGAAGTTATTACTGGCGATGAGTCTTGGATCTATGCTTACAGAAACAGGCAATAAATCGACCGAATATCATGACGAAGGTGAGCCGAAGCCGGAAAAATAAAAAACGATTCAAAGCTGCTTTTTCATTTCGTGTAGGTAATAATTCGTAGTAGCAGCTTAGTGGGGTCCCTTTTCTAATTTTCTGCAAAAATATATCATAATAATCAATATATTATATACATATATATATTTTTTTTAAACTATTAAATGTTTTCAATCCCGTCACGAAATTTCCTTGGAAATACCCTACAAAAAATTCCCTGAAAATTTTAACCCTTAATATTAACATTAAGAACTGGACCAAGACATATAAATTTTTTTTTTTTTTTATTTAATTGAATAAATATTATTTAACAAATTAGCGCCAATCGGCAATATACAACAGTTACTTTTATAAGTAAAAGAAAAAAAATATAATAATAAGTGCAATTTTATTACAGTGATCAAATGAATGGTATGGAAGGAGTTTCTCCTTTATATTATTAATGAATGAACTGAGGGAGCCTCCAATCCTGTTGTGAGGTCGATGGAAGACGTAGTTTTTCTGTGTCTTTGTTGTTTTAAGTTTCCGTGATTGTCTGAGCGAGAATGCTGTAGGAGCAAACTCAAAACTACTAAGAATGTCTGGGGCATCAATTAGGTTGTTAGCATCCTTAAAGTAAAAAACTAGGTCAGCGACTTGACGACGTGTAGCTAGGCTGTTGATTTTATAGCGTGAACGAATATCATCACTGGAGAGTACCCACGACCTCAAGTTTGTATAAAAGGATAGAGACTTACAGAATTTATTTTGGACCTTTTTCAATCTGTTGTTTGAGACATCAGTGTGAGTAGACTAGAGTTCAAGGCCGTACTTAAGTATGGGTAGAATCAGTTGACGATATAGACATATCAATTTGTAGGGATTGCGAAACTCTTTGCCTGTTCTCGTGATTAATCCAAGAACCTTGAAAGCTTGGAGTGTGATCTTGTCTATATGCTTTAAGTAAGTGAGTTTGTTGTCTATGATGATGCCCAGGTCTTTGACGTCGGGAACTTTTTGCAGGATGTGACCGTTTAGTTTATAACTGGTGGCAATATTGCTATGAGAGCGCGAATACGAGACTACCGCGCATTTATTTGCGTTAAGGTCAAGTTTGTTATTAGTACACCAGGCCGAGAGTTTGTCAATGCCATCTTGAAGCAGCTGGACATCTAGCTCATTTTTGATGGTTCTGTAGATCTTAAGATCATCTGCGTAGAGCAGGTATTCTGACAGGAGATTTTTGCTAATATCATTGACAAATATGTTGAAAAGCAGAGGTCCTAAGTTCCATTGAAAATACACTGCAATCGTGAATTTTTATTTTTAAATTCCTACTACTCAGAGGTATTTTGTGGCTTCGCTTTGACTATTCTCAAAATTATTTACTCTACAAAAGTGCCCAGTGCAACAAAGTTGTAATTG
This sequence comes from Bactrocera correcta, assembly GCA_027475135.1. Taxonomy (NCBI): domain Eukaryota; kingdom Metazoa; phylum Arthropoda; class Insecta; order Diptera; family Tephritidae; genus Bactrocera; species Bactrocera correcta. Next base: position 99,857,125 of record CM050323.1, on the reverse strand, counting down.
TAGCAAATTAAATTTCCTACAAGTTTGTCATGAACATTTTTTCTATAGCTCTTGTGATTTACGAGATCTATTCATGCAGTAACAAAAGTTGGGCATTCGACTGAAGATAATGAGGATACGGCAATATCATTCAAATACATCCGGTATATTCCGAACTCTAAATTTAGGCTCACAATATCTCTACAGGAAGATAATAAAACATATCTTACAATTTTTATGAAAGAATGTTTTTTATAAGCAATCGACTGTGCAGTCTCGAAGAAGGTGATTCTAAAGTTTGGTTTACTAGCTTTTGTATCAAATTTACTTATATATACATATAGTTTAATGTTTTCCTATATATGTTTTTCTATATATCCTTCATAGAATCGTAAATTGAACTTAATGCTTGTGTAATGTTTTTCCTTCAAATTTATTTAAGTTGACATCCTAAGAAAGAAAAATTTTTCCTACTTCCAAAAACAATACTCTCATAATTAGGTTCCTCTTAAGGCTTTGAAGTTCTCTTTTACTTATAAGTGACTCAATATAACCCAACATGTTGATTAGTTACCTAAAATGGGAATTCGAAAGAATGCCAATGTTTTTCGCATTATACTACCAATTTGTTAATTGAGGATCCGATTAAGTTATCATAAGAAGAAAAAGGACTACAAAATCTTAAAAAAAATTCTGGACATTGCAGTCTAATTATGACTAAAAATTGACAATGAAAATCTACATTTGGAAAAATCTTCAATTCGAGCTTAAATATCCCGTAATTGTGGAACGACTGATCAGTTTGTAATCGGCATCAATTTGCCGAACGAATTATAGAAAAAGTTGCAGTTCGTCACCTTTTTGCTAACTGGGTTACATTTTGACCACCATCAATGATGTGCTTGTTGACAAGCTCAATTGCCAACTAACAATCATTGCTGTCGCTTTACAACACTACACGCTAAAACTCCTTATTGTGCTGACAGTTCGTGGACTAACGCTGCCTGGTGGGTACTGCCGAACACTGAACATTCATATATATCTAAGTGCGAGCGACGGGAGAATTTACTATTATTCTTGTTATTGTTTTTGTTTTTGTTGCAGCAACTACCTCTGAGTAAGTTGGGAATGAACTCAACCAGCCCCACCGTTAACGGATACCGCAATGGGCGGCGTATACTCGTGCTTGTGGGGTGTGAGAAAGAGAGGTGTTGGAAAGAGGCGTTTTGCTACATAAATCATAAGTTTTTTTCACCAACGGATTGCAAACTAACAGTTCACAGTCGAGTATGCTGGCAATGGCTATATTCCAACTATGATGGCATTGCTTGTTATTCGTACGCTTGTTGTTGTTGCCTTTGGACGCGTTAGTCATAAAATGAAAATATTTTTCAATTTATCCAGTGTCAGAATGTGGTCGTAAGCTTGGGAAAATGCGAAGTGACCATAGCGGTAAGTACAAAAACAACGCAAGTACTGTGCGCAAGCAACAACAATAAGTAGGAAATTCGCTAACAATATCTAAGTATGTATGGAAGGTGGTGGCCCACTGTAAACAGGTCAATGGCATAGCTGACAAACTTGACCCAAAGACATTACTTAGGAAAAAATAAATGAATTCAATGACAAATAGTTGAAATAGGAGGAAAGATTATTAACAAAATTAAATTTATAGAAACTGTTTTTTTACTTAAAAAAAATCTTAAGCAAGTAAGGAGGGGATAGCAGTAGTCGTCATTAAATGTTTTCATTGGGGGGTGCATTTTTACGTGACGGGTCTCAAACCCGGGACATATTGGGGTTGAGAGATGATTCGCCTTCTCACTTTGGTCTGCTTGAAACGAGTATTTTTTTGTCTACCCAGAGGATACTTGGTCTAAGACCAGAAGTCGTGAGCTGTTTGGGTCAAATATAAAAAATTGGCTACCTCAAGTGCATGCTGCTCATAGAACTTTTCTCACTTGCGTGAACTTCATAACATCATCTTGCAACATATCGCAAGATTATAAAAGTATGTTTTTATTAAGAAACAAAATTATGAATATTTTTCTTTATAAAAATATTTTTTATTATTTTATTGATATTTTTTATTTTTTCTCTTTTGATATTTCCAATTTCTTTTAGAAAGAGTGATGAAGAAACTTTCCTCAAAATATAGTTTTTATATAAATAGAGTAAAATTTTTCTAATTTTTAGAATTTTTACAGAAAAAAAAATAATCAAAAAAAAAAATTTGTACTCTTAAAAAAAATATATTTTTTTTCGCTAAAATGGAAAAAAAAATTTTTTGCACGAATTAAAAAAAATATTTAAATAATTATAATTAAAAAAAATAAAATAAAGAATTTTTAAATGCATACAAATATTTTGTATTAACTTTAGTTAAAGTTTCTTCCAACATTTTTGAAATCTTTTGTTTCTTTTAGTACCTATTTTGAAAATTAAAAAAAAAACAATCAAAAGAATATTGTTAATATAATTTTAATTTATTTTTTCACATTAAAATTTATATAAAATTGTTTGCTGAATGAAATTATAAAATATATAATACTTTTGTTACATATGTAAAGTAATTTTGCTCCAAAAAAAAATATTTAAAAAAAAATTCTGCTAGAACCATCTATTCTTTATCGATTTCAGCTGTAGTACGAAATTGCCTCTGCCACACTTCATACCCTAACAAAGCTTATTCACATAACCACACTCTCCGCCGCTTCACCACGCAGCCCCCTTTGGCTGCTGCACGCGTTGGCCTTTGCGCATCCGCCAATGACTAATGCACGAGGTCGTCAAAAGTGCGCAGTGCCGTTTATTATTGTTCAAAGTGATTTTTCTAATACTTTTTTTTATTTAGTATTTATATATTTTAGCACTAGCATGGCTGTGTTGGTAGCACACGCCGCTACTTTATGGTTTTTACGAGTATATAACTTATTTCAACACCTGACCACCCCACGATTGGTTCAAATGTATGCTTGTGTGAATGTGTGTGTGTGTTTGTATATTTGCTTTTATGGCTGCTGTGCACATCTACTTCATCTAGCCATCAGTTAGTTCAGTAATACTCATTTATTTTTCCAGGTTTTCCAGCAACGGCAGGTGTTATGCAGCTTCTCGAAACCTTTTGACTGTCATCTTTTTAATAAAATGTAATAAACTTCATCTCCATGCCAGCGGCGATTATATAAATATTCTTACATTTATAAGGTGAAAATAATAATAAATGAGCACGTAACCTTTGCGATGCGCAGTTGTAAAATTATAAAATTGTACTAGAGATTAGCTGCGCTCATTTACTGGCAGTCTATTTTAATAATGTAAAATAAAAACTGTAAAAAAATTAAAAAATTAATAAGACAAAGTCGTGCTGATGCAGCAATATGTGCTTTTAAATGGAGACAATTTTCAATTTAATTTATTTTTGCTAATATAAAATATTAGCTCTAACATGGCTTTAGCAGTCAACAATGATCTAACGAAAGTATAATACAAGCTGAATAACAGCTAATTCGTAAGAAGCACTAGTCATTTAGTTCATATACCTTTGCAATTCGATATCTGAAGGGCACAAATTTTTTCATTAAATCTGCTCCGGGAAGAAAACTCTTGTGCAATAGACTTTTTAATAGTTTAAGTCATTATAATCGTATAACCTTTTTGCTTATTGATAGTAAAATAAATATTATGAAGCATTAAGGGGAAGCCTGCCTTAGAGGCATTAAAAAATCGTTTTTTGCTTACATCGCTTTAAAAATTATCTAAGAATATGTCCCAAAAGTAAAAGATGAGAATTCAAAATATTGTCGAAGCTAGAGGAGAAATAGCGGTCGAGCGTCTAGCAGGTATATGAGCGTTTGGGGAAGAAAGTGAAAACTTTGACGCGCGTTTCCTCGCGACTAAACGTCGTATGCAATTGGAGCAAAGTTTGTTTTCTTTGGCATTACATTATCCTCTATTTCAACTAAAAAAAAAACAATTTATAAAAGTCAAGTTTGAACATATTTTTAAACCATGTAAAGTAAAATTTTTTTTTGTCAAAAAACCATTTTATTTAATTTAAAAAAATTGTAGAATTTTTTTTATACTATTTTTGAAATTATCTTAGTTCGATGAGAAGATAAGTTATTAGCAAATATGAAGCTCTTCAAATTTTTTATTTCAGATGGAAACTGCGAACTGCATCCTGTCCGCCGTCCGGCAAATGCACATCTGAGATTCATCGAGCAATTGCTTCCCAAAAGCGCAGAATAAAAATTTCGTATCCAAAAAATTTGATTTGCGGATGATGTTTAAATAACCAACTATAAAATTTCGTTTCAATCAATTATTTCTTTCCTTCCAAAAAAAATCCTAAAAACAATCGATTTTTTGAAGCCGGCTCCCCGCTTAACAGATCATATTCATTGTGCAATATTTCTTTTTACTTGAACTTGAGCTTTTTAAACAAATATTAGATCATCAAATGCTTTTCCTTGTAATTCGTTATGTGGCATTTTTAGTCTCTACAGGTATAAAATCTAAGGACATTTTCAGCAATGCAGCTCCCTTGTAATCAGTTGTACAATGCTGTAGTAAATAATGAACTGAAAATTTTGTTTCAAAAAATTTCAGTACCCAATGGAGTAAACTAATGTTCATGATATGTCACACTGTAATTGTTGCTCTGGCAATAATTTTATTCCACTGTATATATGTATATTATCATAGAAAATGCAGACACTTGGACAAACTTTGGATGCACATTTAACAAAAGAGCCTCGACGGGCAGAAGTTGCTCTGGGAACTCTGAACCAAAAATAGAAGGAATCTTAGTTTTTATAGGTGCTGCTAGTAGAGTACGAGAACGTATGGTGTTAGCTTCATATAGATTTTTCCTACAATGTTTAATTTTTGTATAGAAATATGTGTATTGTAATAAATATTTAGTTGAACAGAAAGACTCTTTATTATTCTACCAATATTGTGTTACACTCTGATATAATACCTGGTGGTGATGTCTTTTTCCAAAGGATGTTAATACATTTTTCCGTTGAGAAGTCATCAGCCAGCCAAACAAAACTGTATATATAATATATTATTTCATATTCCTTGCAGTGAGTTTCTTTTTGTGGTCGGTTGAATATCAGATATACGCAAAGAAATATAAGTTGGGTAAGTAATAATAAAAAGTACAAAAAAATTCACTGTGAGAAATTAAAATTACTCATGAGAGCCTGTGCTTGGAACTGAAGAAGCATATTATAAGTTTATGATTGTACTTATCCTTATTACTTCAAGTGAAGTGTTGAAGTGACTATTGAAGGAAATATAAGAATTGATATAACGGTAATCACTGAAATTTTAAAGAATATGACGAAGAAGTTTTGGGATAGGTTAATCAGTTTTCGATTCTCGACTATCTTTTAATTTTATTCTTAATTTTTATTGGCGAAAACAGAGCTTACTCGGTTACAGTCGAATTTGCAACAACGCAGCGTGTCGAATACTCTTAGAGCTGGTGTATTTTCATCCATTCGGACAATATCGTAGCCGCCGTCTTTTAGTTCACTGAACTATGTCGATGCCGTCGTATATCTCGTAGAACTCAAGCAGAATTTGGTCTTTGTTCGTCGAGAGAGGGCTTTACTTCTCAGTTGCCTACTCAGTCCCACGTAGAACCTGTTGGTAACAGTTATTCTGCGTTGGATTTCGAGGCTGACATTGTTGTTGGTGTTAATGCTGATTTCAAGATAGACGAAATTATTTAAGACTTCGAAGTTATTACTGTCAACAGTGACGAGGGAGCCAAGTCACGAGTGCCACGACTGTTTGTTTGGTAACAGGAGATACTTCAATTGCTAGCGTTCACTGCCGTATTAGTTTTGCGAGGATACCAAATTCAGACGTACCCAAATAGAAGTAGCTCCTTTTTGTGCTGTTAAAAGCAGCTTCAATAACGCCGAAGGGGTGATGTGTGTCAATTCTCTTTTCACGGGTCTTTTCTAAGATTTGGCGCATGATGAATATCTGGGGATATTTTTATACGTGACGAGTAACAAATCCAGCGCACAACCCTGGAGATGGATGGTTCGCCTTCTCACTTTAGCTCGTCTTCAAACAGATATTTGTTGGCTGCTAATCAACGTTCATATATTTAGAAGGTAATAAAATTGGCTAAGTAGGATAGTTTTTCCTTTCGATATTCCTGCACTGAAATTATGAAGAAGTGTTGAAATGTTTGTAAAAGAGAAAAAATTACTAACGCATATATCTAGATATTTTACATATTTACATAGCGGACGTGCTGTTGCAAGAAGTAAAACTTCAAGCCACACACTGCACGACAATCACATAAGCAACATACATACAAACAGTTACTCATCTTTTTACAACTCTTCCATTCATTTATGCAGTTTATAACTCATTCATGACTTTAAAGGCAAAATATATTTTTAATACCAACGATTACTTGATGGTTGCTGGTTGATTGTTTCTTATGCCGTGTTGTTGCTGTTATTGTTGCAGCTATTTATAGCTACACGAATTATTGGTTTTTTGTTGCAAGACATTCTCATATTTCTTCGACGCGAATGCAGTTATGAGATGTTGTCAATAAAATTCAGTTAACAGTTGCTGTTATGACCCAGAACTAATATTCAGTTGTTTTTTAGCACTGAGTTGGCAATGATTTTATTAAAAAAAATCAAAAAAAATATATTCTTGGTAAGTTTGCAATCGAAGTTGCAAGCTTGTTAACCTTTTTTCTTTTTGTGAATCTCATTATGTTGCTTATGCATTTATATATTTATGTGTAAATATTTGCCTTCGGCTTTACAAAGTGTGTTGCTCACGAAGCTCTGATGAGTTTTTATTATTCTGGCGCAAATATTTTTAGCTTTAAAGTTTTCTCTAAATATCGCAATATTGGTGTCAAACAATACTTAATAAATGTATGACAGTCGGTTAGAAAATTTCAGATTTTTTTTTATTTTTTAGAAGAAATATTTATTTGTCAGCCTCTGTTTCGACAATATTTCTGATACTAATTTTAATTTTTCAAATAATTTTAGATAACAACTCTGAAGTCTAATTTTAGGTACTGCATTGAGTTTTTTAACTTAAGTGTTTTTTGAAGCAAACATTTTAGTTTTCGGGATATTAAATACATGTCATGAAACATATCTGATCACGTTATATATTACTTGGTATAGAACGAAAATTTTATGTAAATCTGCTGGAGATCAACTAACTTTGTTTTTTCAAAATAAGGAAATTTGCCTCCAATATTTTTGGGTAGCCTCTTCTAGCATCATTCCAATTCGGACACAGTATGATTATAACCCACAGTTTTTTTTTTTCTTGATTTCAGAGGGTTCCAGGGAGCTTCAGCGTCTTTTAGCGCCGTCGTAACTTACTTATTTTATATTTCTATTAAGTTAGTTCCGTTTGTAAAAAAAAATTATGATTGGTAGTGGCCTTATAATAGCACATATATCCTTTCTTTTCGATTAAAGTTAGGAAGTTTTCAAAATACCAGTGTTTTTTTTTTTGGGGGGGTAATATAGTTTATAGGTGAAGTAGTGAAGATTTCTACTCCTCCAATCATAGATTTTTTTCAATCCAAATCCTTCATGCATAGGGACAGTTGAGAACATCAGTTGCAGCCAGGTTATGGTTTTCTTATTTTCGAGTAATTCTTTCAGAAATAAGCAGGTTCGAGTTGCGACGTTGCCGATCTGAAAAAAAAAACTCGCTACCAAAGATTTATCGG
>CM050323.1:99823396-99848396 GCA_027475135.1 Bactrocera correcta | reverse complement strand
ATAAAAGACCATATATGTTAAGTATGAGCGCAGCAGTAGAGCTGGAGGTGGTAGCGCTGCGTTGCAGTTTGAACGATTTTTTTTTATATTCCTTTTGCTTCGCTTGTGTCTCTAAAATGTCATAAAATTTAATGCAATCTTTTTAAATCAACAATATAATCATCTAATTAACTTCCACTTTTATGTATCACAACAGGCAAGCGGCAAACTAAACATGTACATATAAGCATATTTAAAAAAAAAACGTTGCTTCTTTGGTAAGTCGTTACCAAAATATCAAATTGTGTATCAAATTTAATGCGCCCGACTACACTACAAAATCAGCTTAGACACATAAAATACACGAATTAACGAAATTTATATTCAAATATTGACATTTAGTATGCTGTTAGCAGTTGGCTTGAGCGGCAATAAAAGGTTGCTGAGTTGTTGCGCTTAAACATTTTTTTGTTGTTTTGGGAACAAAAAAAGTTTTGGGTACATTTTTTAATCGAAATTTTTTGTTTACCTTTTTGAAGTTCTTCCATCTACATTTTTTTAAGTTTTTGACTCATATTATATAAAAATTTAGTGAAGCTTACTTTAGGCTTTGAGAAATAGTTAGAAATTTCATATTTAATATAAAACAAATTGAACAAAATATAGGAAGTTTATTTCTTTCAGTCATATAGTCATTACCTGGTTAAATTTTTATACTATAATTATTGAATCCACATTTTGATTATATTAAAATATCAATATGCCATCGAGTGGCTCAAAAAAAAAATTCTATAATTTTAAAACTTACAGTTTCTCTTAGAAAGGAGAGTTAGCCGACGATTTTTCGAGGTTCAGAGCTATAATATAATATATATGTATATTTAAAAAAAAAAAGGCTAGCTACGCTTTAAGGGGTTAGCGGTAGTCAGAATTTTCAAAAAACTATTATTTTTTGTTTTTGCATTATGTTTTGTAGTATCTTAAAAAGTAGTATCTTAAAAATATTCTCTAAAAATTTCCCGTTAATCTGATAATTAGTTTTTGAGTTATTCGCCAAATAACAAAGAGAGCTCGGGCACTTCAAAGTGCTGGTGTGAAACTTTAAACGCGTTTTTCTCAAAACTGTGAGTTTTGAACTCGAAAACCTCTCACTAGACTTTAATGAAATTTATACAGCTTTTAGAGTACATAAAAACTCAGGCCTGATCGGAGGATTTTTTTTCAAAAATTTAGAATTTTTAAGATTAATTAACTGTTTATTTTTTCCCAAAAATTTTGAAAAAAATTTCCGGAAACCGCCATTTTGTTAGTTTTTGAAAAAATTAAAATCCTTCGATCAAGCTCAGGAATATCCATTTATAAAACTAATTTTTTTTGACCAATTTATTTTAGATGAATCTCCAAGGATTTATGGTTGTCACCGCAAGTACCCTTTTTTGGAATTGGTTCAACACAAACAACTACAACTTTGGAAACTAATTTTTTGTTTTTTTTTTTTTTTAAATTTTCGTGACTTTAAGCTAACACATTCTATAATAATGCCTAATTACTACTTTTGTAAAATAACACGATTAAATAGCAGAAAAATACTGAAAATTCTAATTTTTTCACGCCTCCTACTACCCCTAACCCCTTAAAACTTACCCGAAAATTATACTTCTATAATAAAGTTGTACTTCTACACAGATGTGGAGCTAGTAACATAGCATTGTAAACCTAACTAAAATAACGGTTGAACCACGTCAAGTGGTCCATGAAAATTTCAAAAAATCACCGAATTTAGATATAAGCGGTTCATTAGGAGGGGGAAATGTTAATTATACATTATTCTAATTTAGTTGAAACCCAATTAGATCAAGAAATGATGACTTCAGCAAAATATGTTGTAGTTCTTCAAAAAGCACGGACTTGTTCTTAAAAGAAAAGTTAACAAACTTTTTTGTTTTAATTTCTGAGCTAGGACATACATATATATGTATATGTTTTGAAATTTCTTACTGAATAATTAAAATCGCTGTAAACTCTCACATAACTGATAGCTTTAAAAATATGTGGAGTCGGAAATAACGATTCTGTGAAACTATCTCAAATCATATAAAGGTTTTTGAATTTTATATGCACAATTTTCTAAAGTTCTTAAAATGAAGCATAATCATTCAGGAGAGTCGGAAGAGTATGCTGACAGTTTTTTGAGACTTAGAGCTTCAATATAAATATTTTCTTCATCATCTTATCAAAATATTTAAACTCGCTCTAAAATATGTCGATTATGGCAAATGCGATCTTCTTATAAATGGTAAATATTTTAGTGCTAAAAAGAAATTGAAAAGGTAATTAAATAAAATAATGAACTTCAATTGCTAAACACATATTAAGTAAGCTAAGCTTTGACAATTTTGTATTCTTCAAGCTACATTTTACAACAACACTCCAACAAATAACCAAGCATAGTCTAGCACCACCTTAAACTCATGTTAATGCTAATGCTCTAGTTTGTTATTATTTTATTTAATACAAACCTGCTAAGCTCGATAACTGATCTAGATTCGTATTTGCATATGTAAGTTCGCACTTTTGCGCCACTTTCCGCTTTGGTCTTGGCGTTTATGGGCACTTTGTATGACCATTTGTACGATTTGTTCGTCATCAGCGTCAGACTTAACGGCCGTCCGTTTGCCTTCAATGTGGTTTTGGTGACGTTTAATTTTCTAACATTGTATAATTTTCAAAGCAACTGCTTTAATTTCCAATTAATGCATATAAATTAGTTAATGATGTTTTTAAGAAACAGAGTCAAACTAGGTGGCCGCAAAGACGAGAATATTGTGAGCTTAGAACTGTGAAGTTTTGTTGCTGGAGAAACAATGCGTATTAGAATTGAATACTGAAAGTATCAATAGAGCTTGAATACTCCATTTTGTCTCTAGACTGTTAATTAGTATTAAGTAATATTTTTTAGGCTAAAAGAAAAGAAATGGTATCAAACTCGAAGCGTCCCCTAGCTAAGATTTCATAACTGAAAGGAACGGGGAGTTACTTATTGTACGTTAAGTGTATTAGGTCGGCAACAAATCATAAAATTTGAACACTGTTTTCTACACTTAAGGCAATAATAATCTCTAAATCTTAAGCTTACATATTATCCATATTCGATTTTTTTGGCCAGGGTTTCCGCTTTCTTTGGTAAAATAAAACAGCTCATACCATGAAATAGCTTAACGACTGGTACTCAGTCTTTATTTCAGGTAAAACAACCACTCCTAAGTAGTTTTTTCAATATTGAACTGGCCTTATAATCATCCAAGACCATGAACTTAGAATATGGCCAAACCTCCACAAAATAGTTTGGAAGACTACGAAATGTGGTTGGTCAAAATAGCTGAAAGTCTGGAGGTTTTAAAAGATACATATATCCTTCACGAAAGTTTCCATGTCATGCAAAAAGCACCAATTGAAATCCAGACAAAGCTATGAAAATTATGTCAAAATTGTTTTGGAGAGCTAAGCCTATACATTCAATGAATCTAACTCCTAGTGATTTGTTGCTGCTCTCAAATCTGAAAATACCTGTACAGTGCACTAATAAAATATTAAGCAGTGATGTACAGGTTATTGACAAGACCCATTTTGAAGCTAGATAACGTATAATACTACCAAATTTTGTTTTCAATAGTGAGAAGATCATTATAGTCGATAATTTGCACACGATCACAACTATTTTCAGCAAAAAGTTCGATTTTTTAAAGAAAACAGAACTATTTTGAGCAAAAAGTTTGATTTTTGAAAGAAAAATCAAAAAAATTCTTAAAACAATTTCTACTTCTCAGCACGCTTGTAATTTGAAAGCGAAATTTATAGTACAACACGCTAGTCACATGCGACACTCATCACCATCTCTTACTACGCATCGCTTTGTGTCAACAATTTTCCACTCTAGTATAGGTAATTAAATATTAAAATAACTGATCATCGCTGCCACTCATTTGTTGACTTTCAGTCAACTGAGCAGCTTCGTATTTAATAAAAGTTACTTATAAATCATCCATCGTGAGCATCTCACTGACCTTCAAGCAGTCATAACCGACTAGCTGCGCTAATCCCAACCCAAACGTTTTGCCTAACATCTAACACCTTTACGCGTATGACGACCAGAGCACAGCTTAGCAAACACGACAAAAGCGAGAAACAAATAAAATTTCATAATTAATAAACCACTTCAACTTAATTACGATTTTACAAAACTGTTTAAATACGAACGCTTATTAAATGTTTAATGCTAAATTCCACTTATGTAGATTATACTATAAGAATTATTGATTCCTTATTGATTTCCTATCAGCATATGAGCAGCAAACGCCAAGCAGTAGCCAGAGCAGCCCGTGCAGCATGACATCACACATCATTAAGAGCAGCAGAAGCGGTAGAAACAGCGGCAGTGGAGGCTACAGAGTCACTGCCAAGTTAAATGCTCATTGCTGAGGTGTCATAAAGAACGAGTTCTACTTTCTGTCCCTGCTGCCGCCGCCTCTGCCGCTGCTACTACCGTATTATGTGAATTTATTTATACTCGTATGTAAATATTGCCGTTTAATGAGCGCATCACTGCGCGCATGTCATATGCGCCTGCGCTGTGTAACACTCATATTTTGTTTGAAATGTGCGCTTTGTCTGTGGTAATCAAATCAAAGTCAAATAGTCGAGCAGACGCTCTGACAAAGGGGTGTAGGCAACAACAATGTCGTTTACTGTACGAACACTGGCTGAGTGACAGCTTAGTGTTGACGTGTGAGTAATAAGGAAGTATTTGGCTGGCATATTTGCCTTTGTTTTTGCCAATTTCTGGTATTAGGATTTTTATGTTGTGCTTGTCAGCAGCTTGTTATTTTCAGACATGAAATATGACTGAATTATTTTATTTACATAATTTCATATTTTAATAGGCGTGTTCACAGTTTAGTGATCTGGCATTTTTTATTATGTGATTAGTGGTATTTACTATTTCATGCATTTTCAGTTAACCTCGGCAGAAAGTTAGAACTTTTGGTAGTAAGACATATTCAAAGAAAAAAAAAATTAACTTCTGTTTGCACCGAAGTGCTGCTATAATCCCTTCAACGTATATCGATCTGACAAATATGTTTAGATATTGATGGCGATGCTCTTGGTGAAAAAGCATTCCAAATTTCGTTAATAAACCTTGTCAAAAAAAAAGTTTACTATACAAGAGCTTGAGATGTTCGGTTTGTATGGTAGCTTTATGGTATTGTTGTCCAATCTTAATGATTTTTTCGGGGACATGTTTGGACATCAATAACTGTCAAATCTTGTAAAGATGCTTTGCCAAATCAAAAAAAGTTTTCACATCACGACTTGAATATGATCGGTCAGTTTCTATGACAGCTATAAGCTATAGTAATCTAATATCATTGATTCCCACAAATGAGAACTTTCTTGCGAAGAAAAGCACGTGTGTAACACATTTAAGGGACTTTACCGAGAGAGAGACAAGGTTATATTCCTCAGGAAATCATCTGCAAACCAAGTTCTTTCAAAGAGGTTCAATCGATATAAGAACTCCCATGTATATGTGTTCAACACTACTCAGAAAGAAAATGCGAAGAAGAGCTTTATTAGAAATTTTGATTTGCAGTACAAATTGAGAGCAACTTTTTATTGACTACGAAAATAATACACGTTAAATTTTGGCCAAAGGTAAAACCATTTATTAAAGAAATTTAATTTTGTAATTGAAGGTCGTTAAGTGGGGATAAGGCTAAGAGCGGTCTTTTAATGACAGAAGGTCAGTAGGGTAATCTGGCCTCTCTTTTTGACATTTTTTTTTTTTCATAGAAATTTTTATTCTACAATAGAACTTTTTCACAAACCATGAGGTATAACGTGGAGTGTATACACAAATATTTTCAGAATTTTTTGATGACATCTGTTGGAGAAATGACCGGGTGAATAAGATGCGTTGTTTTTTCACTAGCGGACACGATTTCTCATTTTTGGATCATCTGAAACACAAAAACCCATTTTATTCTTAATATATTTTTAAAATGTACGTGAATTGTTATAATCCCTGCTAGAATCATGAAACACATTAATTATAAGGGCATAAGCAAACAGTAAATGCAAAAAAAAATAAAAAATAAAAAATTTTGAAAAACGATGACCCTTCTGACCCCTTAAAAATAACAGCAGACATCAAAAATACGAAATCCTGCATTTACCAAAAACTTTCATAAGAAAGAGAGAAGAGGCGCAAAAGCTCTTTTTAAACCGCTTAAAATATTTGAATTTTATTCAGAATTAATAGAGCAGCAACCCCTCTCAAATGAAAAGATGCACGGCGCCTTTGCCTTACATTTTTCAAAAGCACGCTTATCACTATTACATTTATTATCAGCATCTTGTGATCTCATTTAAAATTTTAATCTCATTTAGTCACTTGAAACGCGACTACACACACGCACACACTCACACATAAGCGGAGCATATGAAATAATATTTTTATGACCGAAAAATTTTTTCAAACCGCAACGTGTTCACAATAAATTTTGTGTTTTACGACTTCTGGCGTCGTTGTTGTTGTAAGTAGCGTGTATGAAGTTTTATTGCCGATTTTTATACACACTTCTAGACATACATACATATGTACAAAGATATATGTATGTATATTTGCATGAGCACTTTTGGTTAACCAAAAGCTAGTGTTAATGCTCACACACACACACATACGCAAGCTTATAAGTGTGCTTAAACTAGCTCAATAAGTTTCTGCTTGTTTTTGTTGCTTCTTTTTTTTTGTTCAGGGAGGGCTTTTAATTTTTATCATTTGTCAGCGCCGAACGCCGCCAACGATTTGTGTGCGCTCGTAAAAATTTAACAAATAAATGTCGTTCAGCCTGGGAGGTAGCCGGCACCTGAGTATGGAGACCACCAAAAATGTTGACCGTTAACCACCACACATATACAGACGCACACACATTAACACCAGCTTTTTTTTGTTTGGGAATTTATGTACATTTATTTATATGGCGACACATTTTAAGTGACATTACAGTTATGCGCATGATTGACCGCAATACTTCGAGGTACATTTGTGTTTTGCGCGCTCCTAACCCTGCCTTACTTGCTGGTTGGCCTTTGCGGCGTGTGACTTACTGCAATTATTACTTTTTGCTTGTGTGAGCTTTGTTCACTGAAATTTTTATTTGACACTGTCTTAAAATGTGAATTCCAGTGAAATTGAAAGCTGTTTACGTTTCTTATAAAGGTTATGAATTTTTGAACATTTTATTAATTTTTAAGTATGTGTGTATATACATTTTTAGTATCACAGTATTGTGAAAATTGAGGTGTGCACACTTACCGCATAAGGATTATCCTGATTCATCATTTTGTTGGGTTATGTGTTGTAGCTGTTGTTGTTGAAAAAATCTAAAAATATTGAGAAAAGTGTTTTTATTATTTTAAAGTTGACTATTGTGAGCTTAGTAATGGTATAAATAGATATAAATCAAAGTTCAAGTATTTAGATGATCTGCAGATATAACATTTTAATATAGCTATGTTTTAAGATAACACTTTTTAAATATTTTTTGGAGAATTTGAAAATTCAAACAAGGAACTATAGACATTTGGTGATAATATTCATGATTTTAAGTACTAAAATGTAACTTTTATATAGTAAATTGAAGATTTTTTTAATCCAGCAAACTTACTAAAACAAAAATTGCTTACTAATATAAAAGCCTTTAATACAAAGTTAATACGTCTCCCTAAAAACAATTTAGTTTTGTACAAAAAATTAAATTTGCTGCAAAAAATATATATAAAATAGAATTATTCTTAAAAGTTGGATTATGTAGCGAAATAACCATCCAACACGATATTATCAGTCTAATATAGCAAGGAAATTATATCGATTAGATATAATTATTTCATGGTAATAATCGAAATCGATCAAAAAATAAACCAAATTAAAAAATTGCTTAAAGTGGTTTGTTAAATTTAGACTTTACTTTGTTAAAAAATATCTCAAAATGTTTGCGTGAAAAATATTCTTCATTGTTTCCCATTTCAAAACCTAATTTTTGAATTTAATGAAGCGGAGAGAAATACACCTAGACTTACTTATTTTAAGGAGAGTTATCTGTAGAAATATTAGTTATCAAAAAATAAGACCTGTGAGACACTATTTTCTTTTTTTTCTTTTTAACCAAAAAATTCGCACTATGTACGGCTTATTTGGCTAGTTTAGCAAGAAATTCAGGAACCAAATATAATCAGACCCGCTGGATTTTCCTGTTTGCATCAAAAAAATATTTTGAGAAATCTCCGGGTTTAACAAGGACATCTAAATTTCTTCGTTTTTATTACCGTTTGAGCTTTTACATAAAAGCAATATGTGACCTGGTCTACGAAAAGGGGGATTAGGTGTCAAAAAAAAAAATTGAAAAAAAAAAAATTGATTTTTTGACACCTAAGCCCCCTTTTCGTAGACCAGGTCACATATGACAAAAAGCGTCCTCATAAAAGTAACGTATAACTGGAACTCTTCAGCTTTAGAGCATTTACCTCTATAATATCCTGGTTGCAATCAGCGTTTTATTCAGCTACTTTATACTCAGTTGAAGAAATGCTGAAGACAAAACTCATGAAACGGGAGTATGAAGTTACAAACTAATGGCTTAATGGCTTTTCTCTAAGCTGTAATAGATTATTTTCAATAGAAAGCTGGAAGAAAATATTTTATGCTTCATTAAAGCAACCTAAATTTCAATCCTTTTCAGGGTTCGCTGAATAGCAATCTGATAGTATTTAACGAGGTATTCAGCTATATTTTACTCAAGCTGAATTAATGAAGGAACTAAAAATTGGGAAAAGACAATTGGATTCTGTTTAGTTTGAATAACTATTTTTCGACAATAAAAGTCTATAGAACAAATGGGTGGGCCATTAAAAATTTTAAATGTAAAAAGTCAATAAAAAAGACGCCTTGATATTTTTCAAAGGTCTAACATTTATTTAAATGGCAGTTTTGTAAAAATTTATTTGTGGAAAAATACTTCCTTTCCTTATTAAAGCAGCCTTAAACTGGAACTCTTCAGACTTTTAACTGTAGAATTTATTCAGCTCAAGAGAATAATAGCTGAATAGCATACTCAAAGCATTTTGCGCATCATTCAGCTAACATTTTTCCAGCTGAATAAGTGCTATAACCAAGAATCATGTAAAGGCGAGTAACACAGCTTATAGACTTTCTGCACTGGAATTTGATGCGCCTTAGTTCGAACAAGTACTAATTATTATTCGTCAATTAAAAATACTATAGGCGTGGCTCTCTTAGAAAGGCACACCTACAAATCAAGCATCTTCAGTCTATAATAGTTAATATTTCAATTTTCTATGTTTAAGGGATGGTTTCGCGAAGCATTAAATTAAATCATCGCTATAAAGCTGGGGTTATCTTAAAAATACTTTAAACGCAAAAATGCAGAAGCACACAGTGTTAATTAATAATGATAAATGCAAATGTACTTACATTAATTCGAATTAATATCATTTACAGGTATGCTTCAAACGACTGTACTGCTTTGCAAGAAATTGCTGCAAGCTTCCCATTATAATCTATATTTATGAGTGCACATTTAAATACTTGACAGCGTTTAAGCTGCAAAGCATCCGCGTTGGTGAATGTTGCTGTGCAAACTCATCAAATAATAGCAGAAAATTGCATATTTATTTAACAAGTGGCCACGGACTTGACTACTTGTACAACAAACGAGATATACAAGACAACTAAGTCTGCCAATTTATACCAGAAAGGGTCATACAAGTTTAAGGTAATATATGGATTACCGTAATGGCCGTTTAATAGAAAAAACAACAATAATAAAAGCGATGAATTTGAAATTATTTTGCTGCTATTTTATTTATAGTCTACCCTCAAGTAGATTAACAGCACTGACATATCAACCGTATGGCAACAAAAATATTGAAATAAACCCATCTTTAGAATCCAGCAGTCGTTACAACCAACAGCAACAAGTACATTATTATTGTTAGCCACTGCTGCTAGCCAGTTTCAGCAAATGTGACTATCGTAGTCTTCATACAGTTAACTACAAGCTAGCAGTGGCTGCACCCAGCTACTCTTGATTCAATAAAATTGTGAAAAAAGTTGCTAACTAAGCGTTATAAAAAACTGGCAGATGCAATTGCAACAGCAAGAAAAATAAACTAAACAAGACTTTACAAACACAAAAGTGCTATGCTTGTAAACTTGCCGAAGAAGCTACAATTGTCAAAAGAGTTGGGCCAAAAATGGCAAATAAATATTTAGTACAATCAGAACAACAATTTAATGTGCCGCAAGCGAAGTGCTGCACCCACAGCAAGTGCTCATATTTGTAGAGGGATCCAAAATAGTGAATATATAGGAACTTGGGTTAAATGAGGTATTTTGCACAGTGGAGAAGTCATGTAGTCATAAGTAATTGATAGTAATGATTAGTAATTGTGAGAATGTGTGCTTAAATACTTTGTGATTACTTTTTATTGCAATAAGTATTCGGTATTTAGTATAAGGAATTATTATTTAGTGCTTACTAATTATGATTTAGTATGTTGTAATTAACATTTTAAATTAGTAATTAGTAGTTAAGAGGTGTTTAATATTTAATACTTAGTAATTTGTATTTAATATTTAGTATTTTTAAATAAGTAATTAGCAACTATGCAATTTTTAGTATTTGGAATTTAGTACTAATATTTAGAATTTGGTCCAAATACTAAATTTTGCACCACTTTCTTCAGTAATAGTATTTATTATTTATTATTTAGCATGTAGTATTTGGTAATTGGTATTTGGAATTTGGTATTTAGTATTTAGTGTTTAGTGTTTAGTATTTTTTATTTAGTATTTAGTACTTAGTATTTAGTATTTGGTATTTCATGTTTAGTATTCTGTATTTAGTATTTAGTATTCAGTATTTAGTATTTAGTATTTAGTATTTAGTTTTTAGTATTTAGTATTTAGTATTTAGTATTTGGTATTTAGTATTTAGTATTTAGTATTTAGTATTTAGTATTTAGTATTTAGAATTTAGTATTTAGTATTTAGTATTTGGTATCTAGTAATTAACACTTAGTATTTTGTATTTAGTATTAAGTATTTAATACTTAGTATTTAGTATTTATTACTTGGTATTTAGTATTCAGTATATATGTAGTATTTAGTGTTTAGTATTTAATATTTTGTATATAGTATTTAGTATTCAGTGTTCAGTATTTAGCATTTAGGGTTTAGTATTTAGTATTCAGTGTTTGGTATTTAGTATTTAGTATTTGGTATTTAGTATTCGAATTTAGTATTTATTACTTAGTATTTAGTATTTAGTATTTAGTATTTAGTATTTAGTATTTAGTATTTAGTATTTAGTATTTAGTATTTAGTATTTAGTATTTAGTATTTAGTATTTAGTATTCAGTATTTAGTATTTAGTATTTAGTATTTAGTATTTAGTATTTAGTATTTAGTATTTAGTATTTAGTATTTAGTATTTAGTATTTAGTATTTAGTATTTAGTATTTAGTATTTAGTATTTAGTATTTAGTATTTAGTATTTAGTATTTAGTATTTAGTATTTAGTATTTAGTATTTAGTATTTAGTATTTAGTATTTAGTATTTAGTATTTAGTATTTAGTATTTAGTATTTAGTATTTAGTATTTAGTATTTAGTATTTAGTATTTAGTATTTAGTATTTAGTATTTAGTATTTAGTATTTAGTATTTAGTATTTAGTATTTAGTATTTAGTATTTAGTATTTAGTATTTAGTATTTAGTATTTAGTATTTAGTATTTAGTATTTAGTATTTAGTATTTAGTATTTAGTATTTAGTATTTAGTATTTAGTATTTAGTATTTAGTATTTAGTATTTAGTATTTAGTATTTAGTATTTGGTATTTGGTATTTGGTATTTGGTATTTAGTATTTAGTATTTAGTATTTAGTATTTAGTATTTAGTATTTAGTATTTGGTATTTAGTATAGAGTATTTGGTATTTGGTATTTAGTATTTGGTGTTTAGTATTTAGTATTTAGTATTTAGTATTTAGTTAGTTAGTTAGTTCTAAGTATTTAGTACTTAGTATTTAGTATTTGGGGTTTGGTATTTGGTATTTAGTATTCAGTGTTTAGTATTTACAAATAGATAGTTAGTAATTAATATTTGGTTTTAAGTACTGGGTGTTGAATATTCTGTACATTCTGACATTTAATAATTGTAATTCACAAATTGGTAACCAAGCGCCCACTGTTCTTCATGTACTAAGCTTCAATCCGTCTTACTCGTTTTGGCCATGTGCGGTAGAATAAATGTTTGCATTGTTTACAATATTTTTTCGACTTCTGTTGTTCTGTAGTTTTTTTTTTTTTGTTTTTGAAATCTGCTAAATTACAGTTCTAACTAAAGCAGTGCGGCTCCAAAATAAGATGTTGCAAGCGTAGAATTGCTTCTTATTCTATTATTTAATGCTGCGCTTGCGCAAAATCTACTTCTACACATAAACATATATGAGTTTGTGATTATGTGTGTGCGCATATATGTATTTTGTAATTTTTTTTAGTGTTCAAGTTTGTATATGCTTAGCTAGAATGCCAGGCGTGCAAAGGCAAGCCAAAGCCCACTCTTGCCATCCGCTTGGCACTTGTTAAACAAAAACAGGTGTTTGCAACAGCTGGTGGAGCGTTTAACTTAGCACCCAAAAACGAAGAAGAAGAATACTGAAAAAATTGCATAGCAAAAAATAGCTTTCACACTTTTTTTGCGGCACACTGTGGCTGTACAATAGTAATGAGTTGTTTTGCTTTAATTTTTTTTCCACATTTTATTTGACTTTTCAACGCTACCACACACACACGATGCTCGGTACACAAACACAAACGCATCAAGGCTGCCAGCGTCGACGGCTCGCAATCATATGCCACACAATGGCTGAGGTGGCATCTTCTCAAAATAAAATCACAAAAAAGCAGCAACAAAATATAGCCACAGATACGGCGTTACATGGAGTAGATAGCTGTGCTGATAAACGCATACACTGACATACACATATATGTACATCTGATTTGCAGCATTTATGCAACTGCGATTGTTCTCTCATATGTGTGCTCATTCTTGTTTACATTTGAATGCATCCGCAAGTGTTCTACACTCATACATATATATTTCCATGCATATGCAAATATACAAAAATATTTATATAGATAGCATTCATTTGGTTGCTTGTGCGCATTCTCGCTTGCTTCTAGTATAATTTGCATAACATTTAATGTAGACTCGCAAATCGCAGCTAAATAATATCGTTGCAAGCCACACACTACACACTACTCGTTGCGATCGCAGTCGCAGCGTTTGCGAGCCAAAACGACCTTGACTTGTTAATTTGCTGATGAGTGATGCTGGTTAAGAAGCGTCAAAAAAAGCGCGAAAAAATTAAGTAGTATTGTGAAAAATAATGCAATGCAAAGTAGTTGGGGAAAAATAGAGAAAATAAGTTACATAGAGGGAAGAAGAAGAAGAGAAGGAAAAATAAAAAAATATGTTCTTACAGAAAATAAGAAAAAATATTATTTTATTTTGAAAAATATTATTGCAAAGAAACGATTTTACATATTATCGAATTTTATTACAAGCAATTAAATTTAGTGACTTAGACACTAAATGGCATAATAGAAGTTTGCAATATCGGCCACTAATCACTTGAATGCGTAATCAGGGAATGTTATTAAATATTTTTTAATTGAAATAAGATTTTTTTATTTTATAGTATGTGTATTAGGTTGATTCAAAAAATTTTTTTCATAATGAGATTTTTCATTGAGTTGTAAAATCCAGAATAAATAAAAAATTTTCCCAAAAATAATCAAATTTTAACTATTAATATCTTTTAAACGGTTGGGTTTACGAAAAAATCATAGGAAACATTTTGTTAGGTCATTCAATTTCCTACAAAATCTAAGGAACAAGATATTTTTTCAAGTAGCGGGAAGCGAGATATAAATTTTTCTATCTGATAATAAGAAAAAATAGAAAACTGTATGTAGGAGGACCTTCCCGTTACAATTAAAAACTCATATTTGGGGGGAGGCTTTCTTAGAGATGCCTAGGAACTTAGTTTTCTGAGTACCAATCGAAAAAAAATTTTCTTGAATTACCTTAATGTGTATGACATCATAATGAAACAGAGTATTCATTATTTGAATACGTCTTTTAACAATATTTTGGGTGTATTTGTATTAAAAATTATATGTAACAAGAAAAATGTTAACATCCGTCACACCGAAAATATTATACCCTTACATACTAAAATGTGTTCCATACAAGAACTTAGGTTTGGTCAGTTGGTATGGTAGCTAAATGCTATAGAGGGCCGATTTGAATATTTTATGCAGTGATAATACCTTTTCTTAGGATATACATATATCCATGCCAAACTTCGATACGATAAGTTTCCTGCACAAAAACTTGATTTTGATCAGTCAGTTTGCATGGCGGCTATATTATCGTCTGATATCGGCGGTTATGACAAATGAGCAGTTGTTTGGGAACAACAGACATGACAAAAATCGATTCAGCTTGTCACATTGGTCAAATAGATATAAACTTTTTAGAGTCTCCTTTTTTATTAAATTACTAATTGTAGTCAAAAATTAAAATTTAATGGTTAAGGCATTCCAGCTCGAAATAAAGCTGGTACTTACTACTACTAAATCTTACTGTCATGGCAATTGTGGCGAAAGTTAGAAAATAGTAATTTAAATTCCTCAGGTAAATTATATTAAAGATGCATTTTTCTAAGTTGGTAGGGCTGCCCTTAATTACTATGCCAAATCTGAGCGCTATCTATCAACCAGTTTGTTTACATCAGCTGCTTAAGTCGATACATCTCAGTAGTGTTTTGCGATTTTTACAATAAAAATATCGAACGAAGAATTTTAAAATTTTGTAGTTTTAATCAATTTTTTTATGCAGAATTGTTGCGAATGTTGGAAATGGCTTAGGATGATTCAGTTTTATTCAAAACGCGAATCTACGAGCGGTACGAAAGAATACAAATATTATCGAAAGGTTGCTGAAGATCGACTTCAACAACTGATACAAATATTAAAAAAGTGGAGAATATGGTGCTTGAAAGTCATCGGACAAGTGTTAGAAAGAAGACCAGAAAGTACGACATTTTCCGCGAGTTAGTTCGACTCATTTTGGTGAATATTTAGGGTATGAAACGTGTTCTTGCTTGACTCGTATTTATGGAGAGCATCATAACTACCGACAAGCATGTCAACAATCATCGGAATGGTAAAAAACACGAACCGATACAAAAAAACTTCGGCAATGCTGCTCATTGTTTCGATATTCATAGTTCGGTGCACCATAAAATGGTTTCGGTGGGACAGACGGTCAGTAAGGAGTTCCATTTAGCCGTATTGAGGCGTTTGCATAAGAGCATCTATCGCAAATGGCCGAAATTGCGGAAGAACACGATGATAATGCACCATCGCTTCGAGCCACGATTGTGACCGAATTTAAAGTCAAAAACGTAATGAATACCATCGATCAACCAACCGTATTCACCCTTTTTGGCTCTGTATGATTTTTTCTTGTTCCCCAAACTGAAGCAGTCGCTCCGTGGAACAATCGAAGAGATAAAACAGCATTTCAGAAGGAATTGAGCCATCAAAAACAATGCTTATGAAAAGTGTTTCGAGGACTTAAAAAATCGTTGGCATAAATGTATTATATATAGTGAGAATAACTTTGAAGATGCACAATAGACCAAAGGTCGCAGTGCATTCCTCATTATTATCATTCAACTTTGAAGGCGACGAAATAAATATTGATGAATAACTAAATATTTTTCGTTTTTTGTCACAATGTATATGAATACATAGAAGAGGGTCGAAAAAATATTAGTTATGTAAAGTGATCTGTGGTCAAGTTGGATTTATTGAAACTGAGCTGAGTTTACAGAATTAATTTAAAGGTTATTTATGCGAGAGTGTAGTACTCGGCACTGAAAGCATAAAAATATGTACTTTAACACTGACAAAGTGATTGCTGTAAACCATTTTTGTTTCAGAAATTTTTACCTAACGTAAGGCTAACGTGGAATTAAAATTAATACTGTTTTGCGGATTTTTGCTGATTGGAAAAATAAACATTTTACTTCCTCTCCTAAATAATTAAACATTCACTCGTGCCCGCGGGACCCTAAGAAGCTTTATAAATTAAATAAATTTATTTAGCCCAATGACTTTAATATTTTCATTACTAATTATTCTTAAATATAATAAAGTAGAATTCATTGTAGTTGCACCCTAAGTTTTCAAAATCCCAACTGTTATTGTAGAGTTACTAATAAATAATTAGCACTATTGGATGGCTTATTGTACTGACTCTTTTCAAAATAAAAAAATAAATTTGAAAATTATGCTGCACTTAAAAGACTGTATTTATTGCACTCACTAGAGAAAAATTAAAAAGTAAAAAAATTACAAAACATTCAAAAGCATTTCTTTCACATGCAATTGGATACCCAATATTTTTATTTTTGCACGTTGTTTGTCTGCAATAAACTCCTAAACTACTGAACCTTTTTAGTAAAATTTAACACACAGCGTTCAGTTCGAACCAACTTTGAAGATTGGACAGTAAAAACAATTCATAAATAAATAATACTGTGAAAGCTCTATTAAATTGGCGCTCTATTAGGCGAACATCTCAATCAACCATGCACACAACTATTATATTAACCGAACAACTCTATTAACTAGACGGAAATACTGCTAACCAGGCATAGAAAAAGCATTCATAAATAATAAATATTTTTGTGATAAAATTTATTTGAACAAACATATTCAAAATTAAGCCTCAAGTACAATACTTTGTATGCTCATACCGACAAAAACGTTTTCGCCTTTATTTGCAAATATAATTTTCAATGTATTGAATAGTTTATCATATGAATAATAGTATAAAATGTTCATCACAACAACGGATGGCCGTATCTCCTAGTAAATATATAATATCACATTAATTGGATACCCAAGATTTTTATGTGTATATAATACTCTAATTGTTGATCGACTATTTTTCTACAAGGAGCTGGGATGTTGCTGAAAATTGCATTTGCTCTGAATACATTTGCTTTAATCTCAAAATATATGTTTGTAGTACGCTGTTAATAAGGAAATTTGAAAGAGGCAAACAATTTTCCTAATATCATCAATATATGTATATGTTTATGTAAATATATCTTACTTACTTACGTTTAAGCGCATATACATATATGTATAGATATGAATTACGCCTATTGCCATAAGGGGATATACCAGTGTGACGCATGAAAAATTAGGCGATTTTCGTGAACTTTTTCAAAAGAAAATACTAAATTGAATACTTCGACGTTCCATGGACGTAATAAAGTATATTTTTAGCTATATTAAATTTTTTTCTTTTTACAAAAATTTTGAAAAATAACGGATTTATATGCTGTCTGCGGAAGTGCCTCAACTGCTAGCATGATTCCGGTTGAATGAGTAGCTGAAACAAAATAATTTAAAATGTTTATTAAACCTAAATATATTTACTATACAATGAACTACGATCTTTGAAAATATCAAAAACTAAGAAAATGGCGTAGTTTTGAAACAAAAAAAAATTTTTTTTTTTTTTTGCGAAAAAAATGGTCGTTTTTTAATGCCAAATTGACAAATTTCAACCAATCAAAAAGGTCGTAGCAAATGTATTCAACTATACCGAGGTTTAATTTGAAGTCAATTTCTCGTTGAGTTATGATGTCCGCAATTTTGAAAAATGTCGTGTCGAGAAAAACGCGTTTAAAGTTTCGCTTATATATGTTTGCACCTCTGAGCGGTCGCTGTTTAGAACGCTGCCATTCAAAAACTATTCAAGATACGACTTTGCGGTTTTCACACGGTATTTTTGAATATATAAACTATCGAAAAAGCAAAAAAAAAAAATCGAAAGCGTCATACTGATATAGCTCTTAAAATAATGTTTTAAAGCATGTGTTCACTTCCTGTTTCATCAAAAATCAAAACCTTTTAGCGATGTTGGTCGACGCGCGGTAGTCATGCTATAAATAAAGACCTCTCAAGCTTGGGTTTCATACTATAAGAAACCTTGTCTTAAAATTTTACTAACTCTTCAAACTCGGTATTTCAGTCACTCCAGTTGGCGAAAAAAATCAAGCCTATTGTCAAAAATAAGAGTGAGCGAGAGATTGTGGCGGAATTGGACCAATCATCCAGTCAGTTGTAAGGGCAAACATATTTACTGCATATCTATATTATAGATATAAATATGCAAAAATAAACTAGAACAGATATAACTCTATATATATATACTTGTATTAGATATAACCAGCAGATATGCAGTTACATTTTGTTTCAAAGTAATTTCTTCTCACATATATTATATATGATGTACGATATTAGCAAACAAAGTATGACCAGCTATAGTCTTTAAGAAAACAAGCTGGCACTATGAGTACAAATAGTTCTATATCGTAAATTTACTATATATACATATGTATATGCACGCAAACGCACACATGAGTGCTTTTATACATACCTATTCATGTGTACTCTATATGTGTACTCTATATGAATATATATACAAACATACATACACTTATTAAATATTTAATATGTTTGCCTTGCACTATTAAAATCAGCATTTAGTCTACGAGTTGTCAGGCTACACCGATTGTATAATAAAACTGCCATATTTATTCGTCAAGTCGCACTTTTAGCTGCGCTTGTTGCACGTAAGAATAGTATTTTTGCTATTTTTGTGAATTTCGAACTTTTAAACTGTTTACTTGCATGCAATGAAAACGTTAGATAATTTTTTGCTGCACTTGTTATACAAGCACATATACATATGCATGTTTGCAGTTAATTTCGCTGAGCGATATTTCTCAAGTCAACAACAAATTCATTTCATATTGCGTTTGAATGACATATGGCATACCCATATGAGAGCATTTCATGCACACGTGCATTTGCATTTATTAGACAGCAAAGATGGCTGCCGGCAATTTGTATATATGTAGATATCATACTAAGTAAGTTAAACATGCGAGGGGTTATACTAAGGTTGTGCACATAGAGATGACTCGAACAATATACTGCAATTAAGCGGAGCTTTGTTTGTAAGAAGTTGAAGGGGGAGGGGTAGGGATTTTCACTTTCGAAAAATCGATTTTTTTGTCATATTTTATTGTTTAACATTTCAAGAATATGTCCTTAAAATTTTAAGTCGGTAGAAGTAATATTCTTAGAGTTATCGTCTTGTTAGTCTCCTGGCCTTTAATGCTCCAACTCTAACAGCTGAGGGCGGTCGGGATACAAATGCAGCTGAAAACGCGTTTTTCTCCAAACTACTTTTTCAAAGTTCGTGTTCACTGTCATTTCAAAACTACTTGATCGATTCATTTCAAACTTTGACATATAAAATACCGTCCCCAACGTTTATCGAATTTTTTTTTCATTAAGGATGTTTTGCACCCACAAAATGGCGGAGTTTTTAGTGGAAAATAACAGTTTACACTTTAGATGACCGCCAAAAATTTTTGAATGAAAAAAAAAAAAATATCAGAGAACGTTGGGGGAAAGATTTGATTATAGTTTACATAATTTTTCTTGGTATTTTCGGATAATTTTTAGCCGAGTTATGGTGAACACAGCAAAGTACTTTTTCTCAAGGCATGAAAGAATTACCTTACATTGTCAGAAGTGTGCATTGTAATGTACAAAAGTTTCAAATAAAATAACTTAATCCAGATTTGAGAAAAAAATTCACAAAAAACAGTATTTTTTTACCTTGAAAACCCTACCCCCTGAACCTACGAGAAGAAAAGCGAATGTATACATATTCCAGCTGTTTTCTCTCTTTATGGATGGCGTTGTGGTGGCTCAGCAAATTCATTGGCAAATTTTCTTTAGATTGAGTTCATACTAACAAAGTTTGGGGCCTGCTTCCACATGCGTTGAAATTTTGTTTCCCTAAACTGACCTTATAAATTTCAAAGTAGAAAATGACTGTAAACAAACGACATGAATTTTGAAATTTGCAGTAAATTTATATTAAAATTTTATTTATTTACCTGCTTTTATATAACTTAATATTTTTTAAAGCATAATTAGAGCTTTTTAACAACTTACATTTTTTAACAAATCTAAAAACTGATGTACAGTTCTAAATTTCTGTCCAACCAGTTGATCATCATGTACTTGAAGCTCGCAATAGTACAATTTATCAAAAAAATGTTGAAAATAAGTTTTCAAAATAGTTCTAATTGGAATTTGAACGCAAGTAACAAACACTAGCGTACAAGACCAATACAAATTATAAGTAATGCGCCTGAAAGCAGGCAATAAAAAATAAGTAATGGGCAGTAGAGTCAATGTAGAGCCAATTTGCACTTGAAGACAGCAGTCAATCGTTCAAAGCGTTTAAAGAAAGTGAGGTCAATGAACACATTTCCTGAATTTCAGTATTATATTTATGGCATCCACCAAGCTTTTAGCTTGGAAATAAAATGTAGCAGAGTATGTGATATCTTGATAATATTTTTCTTCAAAGGTTTTGAGGGACACTTTATGAATTATTTCCAACATTAAGTCTTAAGTTAAAAGTTGAACCTTTAAACAAACTTACAAGAAAATCTAAGATGACCGATTAAGTTATTATGGGAATGCTGATATTAGGCTCTCAAAAAAGTCTTGCGGTATTTTCGATAGTTGGCGCTGAAAGCGCGTAGTTCTAGTTTTATTCGTCGCATCGGGTCATGCTACTCGTATACCTTTTTGGAAAGCTCATTTCACGCGCTAACACGTGTTTGATTGATTGCATAGTAGCAGCCATAGCATCGGTCAAGAGCTGAGCATGAGTTATCAAACCGTTATAAACCATTTGAAGAAGTCTGGAGTCACTAAGAAGCTTGATGTATGAGTGCCACACGAATTGATTCAATAAAAATACCGCAAGACTTTTTTGACAACCCATTATTGCAAGCAGAACTAAAAACGGAGAAAAAATTTCAAAAAATTTTGTGGAATAAATGTAAACAAAGTACCGTTATTTACAAGAGACTCGATTTGCAAATACTGTGAGCTATAGGAAAAGCCTACAAGTTTTCAGCTGGTTCGTTGCTTAAGTCTTTTGTGCGTTCGAACTAGAGTTGTTTTATGAGGTTTAAAGTAACGAAGAATTAACTATTTATTAATTGCACGGCGCCAGTAACTAAGTATGTTGAGTAAACGGCTAACAAATGAGGAAGGCATGGTGCTAAATTTAAAAGGCTTGGGTAGAGAGCATTCATAATTCGTGGTATCGGTTAGTTCTGGACAAATAATTGTTAAACTTCGAATACATTATTAGTACTTAAAACCCCTTAGCACATCGAGAAAAAGAAAGAAACTCTACTGATCCTTTAGCTGAAATATGTAGTTATATAACTAATGGATTTGGATTAATAATATTTAAAAATTGAGATTTTTCAAATTTTAAGAGTAAATAAGTAAAAAAATATTAACAATGGCTGTAGAGAAGCTATAATTCTGCTAATCTTTCTCAAGAAAACAATCACATAAAAGAACTTGATTTTGATCGGTCAATTAGTAGAACAGCTGTACACAATAGATCTAAGGTCGCATTGCAATCCTCATCTACATATACATATATTTCAGTATAATAATAACACGATTTTTGGGTCTGACATCTACATGTTAAATTTTAGTTTCTCCTATGACAAATGTAAGGAAAAAATTTTTTTTCCGATTAAAGTTTGATTTCGTAGAAATTCGATATCAACTCAACGGTATGAAGAATTTATTATACTACTAAAGCTCTAATTAGTAAGTTATTGTCTTAAATGAAATTACTATATAACAGTACATACCTTATATAGAATGCAGGATACTAAGTTAAGCTATCCGAAAAATTATCCGAATATATATAGCTGCAATTTTTTGTTGTTGTATTTCTGTTGTAGTAATAATGTTTCTAATCAATTTTCACGTTCTTTAAATTCTTATACTATTTTGTAAATTTAAAATTTAAATTTTTTAGTAAATATTTTTTGCAATTTTTTTTTTTTTTTTTTGATTACAGTTTATTTTTTTAACTCTGTAAGTATTTTTAATTATTTGTAAATATAGTGTATATTTTTAATAATTTTTCTTTTAGTTTTAGTAACTCATTAAAATAGATATTATATTGCACTATATAAATTATTTCTAATATATTTTATATTACTTCACAATAGTCATTTATTTTTATTTGTTTTATAATGTTAGTATTTTTGCTGATTTTGTGCATATTTTTTCAAAAATCATCACTTTATTTTGCAATATTTTGTCCAATACTACAAAACCAAGCATGTGTTCGCTCTCTTTTTTTGCTGTCACGTTTTGTGCTGCCTTCTTATTGCATTTACATTTACGCCACGCAATGACAGCCAAAACAAAATATTCTCCGCTAAACGCTTGCGTGCGTAGTTGTTGTTGTTGAGCCTTTATGCATGCGCGGTAGTTGCGTCTGCGCATATGACCTTTCCACCGCAATTAGCCATGCTTAGCTCTTTGTTGTATTTACCGTGTTGGTTGCTTTGTTATGTTACGTAGTTTTAGCAGAAGACTTTATGCTTTATTGCTTAATTTTCGTCAGTCGGTTTTTTTTTTTATATTTGTATTGCAATTTCTATTTTAGTCTTTTTTAGTAACTTCCAGGAATACTTTGGCAAGCAAATAGTTGACAAATGATTTTCAAATGTCATACAGTTTTTGTTATTGTTTGCAGTTTTAAGGACTAAAAAAAAATGAAAAATGAAATATGTGCCTAAAAAACGGCACTACAGCTGCGCATGCGCATAACTATACACAAGTTTGTTTATTTTAGTAAAATGCACTTTTACGCTTTATTTTGCAAACGTCTGCGCCTATTTGCTCCGATTTAGTGCTGTTGATCTTGTTGCATTTCACTATGCATTACTTTAAGTTTTTTATTTGTTTTTATTGCACTTCGCCAGCAGTGCTTTACAGCGCACTATTGATCTACAAATTATTGGTATTAGAAGAGCACACCTTTATTTGGTCGCCAGCTTGAGTTGTTGTCAATCGGTGGCGGGCACGAGGGGTATGGCAAATGAAATGCGAAAGCGCCAAGTCAATAGCGCCGCTGTGATAGGCAAGCGTCAAGGCGTCGAAAAGCCAGTAGACTATGACAAGTCGGTTGGTCTTTCTGGTGCGATGACAAGTGCATAGGTTAGTCTGTTTGCTGGCGCATTTACATATGTAGCTGCATATTTGTACACATGTACATGTAAGTTGATGTAAGTTTTGCTGAGTGTTTGTTATTGTTTTGTAAGTGCAAGGTGTGCGCGTAAACATTACTCGCTTGCAACGACGCGTTGAAGAAAGTAGAGTGACACGGAAAGTTGGTGACAAAAAATTAAAGATTTTGATATGTAATTTTTATTGGATTGATATTTTGCTAATTTATTAAAGATTTCATTGTTTTAAATAAAATAATAGAGATTTTTCACCAAAAAAAAAAATCGTAATATTTTTATTGAAAGATTTTATTAAAATTTTTAATTTGTGTAAATAAAATAAAGAAAATATTACACAAAAAAGTTGTTGATTACATTTTTTATATAAATAATTGACGTTAGATATAAAATTTCTTATATTTGGCAAATTTATAAAAAAAAAAAATTAAAAAAAAACAATTTAAATAAAAAAATTCAACAAAAACCGTGTATTGTTTATAAGTTTTGGTTCAATTTCCATCAAACTACTATTTCTAGTTATAATTAGTAGTAAAAATATTTTTTCTTGTGGTAGTAGTTTTTTATTTACCACTCAGTTTCATAGTCCATATGTATCATATATACCTATATGTATATCTCATTGCATATGCTTTTTTTTGTTGAATTTCTTTCTGTAAGTATTTAAATTACAATTGGAAGAAAACAGACTTTTTTATGTCATAGTTTTTTCTTTAACACTCAGTCAGCTGTGTTCTTATATGTATCATATACGTGTATTCCTTAGTTGTTATTATGAAAATTTTTTCTTGAATTTTTTTATTTAAATAAGTACTTCTCTTAATTTTTAATGAGCATACGAAGCAAAAATTGGTTTTGTTGCTGTAATGGTGCTTTTTATTTAATACTCAGTCCGATTAAACCCAACACATACATATGTATCTTATACATGCATACATATTTTTTTATTTTTTACATTAAATTGTTTATATATGTATATTTAATATAAAATTGTTAATCATATATTTTTTAAAATCATAAATTTCTTTATGATTAAATTATTTTACGCTTCACTGTAGTTTTAAAACGAAAAAAACCTAGTTCCGCTACACACACCTTTCCCAATTCGTCTATAGTACTCATAACTGTTATTTAGTATACCATTTCACATACCGCTATTCTTTTGCACAGTCCTCAAAACTAATTTTAAACACATGAGTGTATATTTATAGATTATTTGATGCACTTATTGTAAAAAAAAATTAAATATTTAATTTAAAAACGTTTTTATTTATTTATCGAAAATTGCTAAATTTGCAACCGCACAATGCACCCATTAGCCGGCTACTTAAGGTACACAAAGAATCAACTTCGCAGTCTCCAAAACACACAGAGTTCTGCAGCTAAACTGCTGCTTCTGCAGCGCAGGGCTAACCCTACCGACAGCAAAATAAAGAACAGAGCTATATTAAGACATACATATAAACATGCGTATGCGCAGTCAGGCGCTCGTAAACACCGTTATTGTTTATAAAACACACCGTCGTCAAATTAAAAAACACGCTACATCAACTAAACATATTTTCGAGTATTTACTATTTTTGCACCGCGTTTGGATTTGCCGTCGTCGTTTCGTTAGCCGGCTGATT
>CM050323.1:99807123-99822396 GCA_027475135.1 Bactrocera correcta | reverse complement strand
AGGTGAAAGTAGCTGATAAGGTGTAATGGAAATAAATTGGGGTGAAAAGGCTTATTAGCGGATGCTTTAAGATTTTTCGAAATAGATAGAGCAGGAAGCATTTTATTTCAAAATTAAGCAATTACTCAAAAAAAAAAAAATCATTTAATTCTTAAAAACTTTTTGGTTTTGGCTTCTTTCTTTAAATGAAGATAATATCGGCAAATAAGTAAGTTGAAAAACGAACGCCTTTATATTGCAAATTTGAAATTTATAAAAATGTATAATCTTAGGAAAAATAATTTGCTAACATTACTCCTTTTTAAATTTCTGCGGCGATACCAAATTTAGACATAGCGGCATAGATGCAGCTCTTTTTCATCTTATTAAAAGCAGCTTTAAAGAAACAATCATACAGTTCAATCAGTTTTTTGGGCTGTGGGCTTTAATCGTTGACATAATGCCCTCGATAAAACCATATATGCGACCTTTTACCACGGTATTTGGGGACAAATTGTGGGGTCCACCTTTTTTGAGTTGGACAGAGCTCATTTAAGTTCCAATAGCTGCCCATGCCTTTATCCGAAAATATATTGCAAGACCTTGTTAGTACTTTTCCACCATAGTTGAATATGGAACATGTACAGTGGGATGCCAAATTATTAGGGACAGTCACAAAAGTGAAGTATTGGTCTTTTTTAGTTAAAAAAAGCTTTAATAATAATAAATGAGTAATTTACAAACTAACATAAGAACAAAAAAAATAAAACTTATCATTTCAAAAATATACATATGAGCGAGATAAATATTTCTGATTAATAATCAGTATTAGTCACATTTCCTTTCGCCTGAATGAGTGCTTTAATCCGTCTGGGCATACTTTCTATGCACGTTAAGGCACTTTCTTTAATCATGGGGTTGTAGTGCCATACATTTATTAACTTTTTAATCAATTTTACCTTGGTAGTTATTATCTCTTTGGCAATTTCGGCCTTGGTAATCTGCCATAAATTTTCTATGGGGTTCATGTCAGGTGAATTGCCAGGCCAAGGTAAAACTGGAATGTTATGGTCTGCCAGAAATTTGGATATGCTTCTTGCTTTATGACATGGCGCTGAATCATGCATTAAAATGAATTCGTCACCATCTGGGAACCAATCCTTAAGTTGCAGTAACAGTCGAGTTTCCAGAAATTGTCTGTATTGGTCTTGTC
The DNA here is from genome assembly GCA_027475135.1 of Bactrocera correcta. Lineage (NCBI taxonomy): Eukaryota > Metazoa > Arthropoda > Insecta > Diptera > Tephritidae > Bactrocera > Bactrocera correcta. The sequence goes on along the minus strand of CM050323.1, from coordinate 99,821,204 downwards.
TCATGGTACCCTGGACAATGTAGAGACATCCAACCCCTTTAGCGCTTATGACAGACCACACCATTATTTTAACAGCGTGTTTCATCTGAAAAACATACTTGAAAAACAAATAAAAGTTGCTTATTATTTTCACATATATGATTTAAAAAATGGTGTAAGATGACAGTAATAATAATAGCTGACCTTACTCCAGTCCTCAACAGTCTTCTGGCGGTATTTTTGGGATCAGGCCAGACGTTTTTTCTTCATCGCATCTGTTAACCTAGGTTTCTTAGCAGGACGATGACCAGTCAACCCTTCTTCTGCTAGCCTTCGCTGCACAGTTCTTTTGGATACTAGTACTCCAGACTCTTAAACTAATTGAGTTAAGAGCCCAGCACTTTTCTTCCTGTTTTTCAAGCAGATGTTCCAAATTTTCCGGTCAGATCATGATGTTGCTATGCGTTTTCTTCCACTCTTGCCGTTTTTTTTTGGCGAAAGTGACTGATTTTGATCCAAACTAATCTTTATTTTATTCACTGCTGCTTTAGAAACTCCAACTAGTTCTGCTATCTTCCTTTGCGAATGGCTTGCGTGCCGAAGAAAAGTTTTAATCTCTGATTTTTTCCCTTAAGAATAAATCACACCCTCGACCCATAACGGAGCAAAATAAACAAATATTATAATGAAAATCGGTCCAAATTCATGATTTTTTAATAATACAACTATGATACTTACATTTGATCTGCGTTTTGCGCAAAAATGATAAAAACTTTTTTTAAATAATTAATTTCAACTTTCACTAAAATACGTGTTCAGCACCCTGCGAGTCTACCGTTAATAAAATATTTGTAGAAAGTAAACAAATACATTAACTCTCAAAATCTACTTATAACTTAAGTAATCGAGATGTGGTGAACGCAAAAAATACCTTCCTGTAAAGTTGTTCCTCTTAAAACCGCACTCAACTGCGCCCAAAGGGACAAATTGTGGAAAAATGCGACTATCCCTAATAATTTGGCAACCCACTGTATTTCATTGTCATCGATTAGAGAATCGGAGTCGCCATCTCCAGATGTTACACTTCCAATGCGTTTAGCAGGCGAAAAGCAGACAATATATGACCACTTTGTATCCTGCAAAAGTTTTATCCGGTCTTGAAACATTCTGTTAGTCCCTGTCCGCTGAATTTTCAAACTCTTCTTTCTGATCTTTTGCATTTTCTGAAAAGCAATGTTTTCGCTTACAGCTATACGTATGGAGCTTGGAAATGGTTTGACATACGAAGACCAATAACGCCTCTTAGTTTTTAAATACAACGCTTTTCATTGGCATTTGAAGAGGTTTATTACTGACTGAAAGGCCAGAAAATCGGAAATCCGTTTTGCTAAACAATTTTCCCATATAAGCCGGGAGGCTTATCTCTCAAGTTTTTGTAATATTACAGAACCAAGTAGTTATTCATAATATTGATTTTGGAACTACTAAGCAAATTACTCGGCTTTTGCTGGCTGTTTAAAACTTTTTTAAATTTATAAAAATTGCATTTTTACTTACTTAACTTAGTTTTCACTTCATTCACAATTCAGAGTACTTATAGTACTTAACATGTTGTTTCGAAATTTATTTTTGGACATAATATTAGGTTGTCAAAAAAGTCTTGCGGTATTTTCTCTAGTTGGGGCTGAAAGTGCGTAGTTCTAGTTTTATTCGTCGCATCGGGTCATTCTACACCTTCTTGGAAAGCTCATTTCACGCGCTAACACGTTATTGATTGATTGTCGTTGCTTTTAAGTCGTGCGTGAGTTATAGCGTCCCAAACATGGAGCAAAATAAAGAGAAAATACGGCATATTTTACAGTACTACTACGATAAAGACAACAATGCATATTAAGCCGCCAATAAAATTTGTGCAGTTTATGGACCCGATACAGTTTCTATTTCCACTGCAAAACGATGGTTTCAACGTTTTCGTTCTGGAGCAGAGGTGGTCGAAAATGCGCAAGCTCCGGACAGCCTGTCGCCGAAAATTGCGATAAAATCGCTGAATTGGTCGAAAGCATCAAACCGTTATAAACCATTTGAAAAAGCTTGGAGTCACTAAGAAGCTCGTTGTATGGGTGCCACACGAATTGATTCAATAAAAATACCACAAGACTTTTTTGACAAACCCATTATTTCTATATGTACTAGTTGATCCGTCTTCTCGTTGCATACTCGTTGGTATACATTTTATGTTATTATTTATATGTATAATAAACTATTCAGTAAAGTGAAAATATTATTTACGAATAAAAGCGAAAACGTTTTTGTCGGTAAAGGAATCTAAGGGATTATACTTGAGATTTAATTTTGAAGTTATTCATACAAATAAATTTCATTGAATAAAATAACGAATTTAAGGCTGCTTATTCATTGTCTGGTTACCAGCCTTTCTGTTCAGTCGGCCTAATAGATTGTACTTGATAAACAACAATTAATTGTGGGTTCGGCCAATGTGCATGGTTATTGACGATGTCCGCTTAATAGAGCGCTTATTTAATAGCGCTTTCACTGTATTTTGTTTTTTTTAGAAAATTTTTTACTATCCTATCTTCTAAGTTGGTTCGAACTGGACACAGTGTGCTAAATTTTTCTTAAAATTGGTTTAATAGTTTATTAGTCCACTGCGGACAAACCACGTGACACATAATTTTTATATACAAAGGTTAAAATTTCTTTTAAGATATAGGTACTATTTATATAAAGGGTTTGGGGCCATATAAAATTTTAAATTTTAAAGGTCAATAAAAAAAACAGCTTAATATTTTCTGAAGGTCTATCTCTTATTTAAAAGGTTGTTTTATGAAATTTATTTGTGGAAAACAATTTCGGACAAATTACTACCGCGACTGAGTTTACAGTAGCTTATCCGTTCCACCCAATTTTGGAGTAATTTCTCGATGGTTTCAGGCCATATGGCAGCTACAGCAGCTTGAATATCGTACTTTAGATCTTGAATTGTTTCTGGATGGTTGGCGTAACATTTATCTTTAACAGTTCCCAACAGAAAAGAGTCCAACGGATTTAAATCGCAGCTTCTGGGAGGCCAATTCACATCACCTCTTTTGCTGATTATGCGATTTTCGAAGACAGGGCGTAAAAGATTGAGTGTATGGCACGTAGCGACATCCTGTGCTTCAAATGCGACAATTCTGCTTGTTAACGTGACCATCGAGGTGGAAATGAGCCTCGTGCGAGAAGATGATTTTAAAGAGCAACCCACTTCGTAAATCTTAGACTTTTTACCGAATACCTGTCACTTTCCGAATGGTATTTGACGTTTCCAATGTCAAAATATAGATAATTCAAATTTAAAATGTTAGATGGCCCATCCGTTATGTTTTTCTAATATTAAATTTTGTTTTAAAAATTTTTTGAATTTTTTTTTTTTCAGTAAGCAGCTGGAAATACATCAATACTAATCCTTACAAATTGACTTCGCGACACTTTTTGTGCGAAAAATTTTGCACAAGTTAGTCGCTAAAGCCTTCTTATACATATTAATATTTTATATATTTCTTATTACTTCCTAAATCGATTTGGCATCTTTTTTTGCCGATATTGTAGAACAAGTTCGTCGCTTAAGTTTTTAGTAATTGCCTGCAATGCAATTAATCAGCAAAAGACATGCAAAACAATGCTCAAAATTATTTCCCACACCCATTTTAGAGACCACTTGAGGAAAAGGACTTACAATATAATATTTCAAACATTTTTGTGCGTTGTACAAATTATCAGCGCATAATCTTACACTCTAGAACAAGCTTTGTTTCACTAACCGAACGCATCAGCTTAAACAAGAGCGTATGAAATGTAAACAGGTGCAAATGTGCGCGCTTTTCGAAATCGAACATTTAAAGTAAATACCGGATGCTCGACATGGCCACCACAACATATACTCGAAAACACATAACTATATATATGTATGTATGTAAATATAAAGCAGCAACTAGGCCTTTTTGCGGCAAAGCGTTTTCCAAACGTAAAATCGAAAGCAGTCATTGAATTTGCATTGCATTTTATTGACTGCCACATGCCACAAATGCAAGCGTTCGCACGACAACGCACAAGTGTTGCGTTCAGCAGTAGCACATTGATATTACACGCTTGTATATCACAGTGTGTGTGTGTGTACAGCAGCCGCAGTAGCAATTTCGCAGGGACGCAGTAAGCTTTTACATTTCATTTATTTAATTTCGCTTTATTGCTGGCCATGTTAAGCAACTTGCCGCTTGCTTTGGAATGCGTGCAACTTGTGGCATTTATGTGACTTGTTCGGCGAGCACATTAAAGCAACGCCACAGCGTTTCAGTTCGTATTAATGCGTAAAATGCTTCTTTGTGCGTTTATGTAAACATATAAGAGTGTGTTTGCATGTCTCTCTCATATATATATACATATACAAATAAGTGGCTATTGCTGTGCGCGTTTGTTTGTCAGTTCGACAAGGCAATTAAATATTTCAAATAATTTTTGTATTAAATGCAAATGTTTCAAATTCATTTGCTTGCCGTTGTTATTGTTGCTTTTTAATTGTTTTTGTTGTTGCTTTGCATTTGCCTATCTGTTTAATTGCGCCTTTGTCTCCGTTTACTTCACGCGCTCTTTAGCTTTTAAGCTCATTTTCTTTTAAATGCATTGAGCGTGGAATTTTTCGTCGCCGCTTTTGTTGTTGCTGCTGCGTTTTTTTCTGCTTCTCCTTATTTCAATGGCTTTCGGGTTAATGAAGCCGTCGCTTTGAACTGGCCATGTGTTGGCAATTTGAAATGTGGCTACTGGTGTTATTGTATGCTTTTAATGTTATTTTAAAATTGCGTTGGTTGTTGCTTTTTTTTGTATTTTTTTATTTTATTTTAAGTGTTTATGTAGTTGTTGCCTTGTGCTTGAACGCACATAATTAAAATGTCGTTTTCACACAATTAAGTAATTGGCGGGAAATATTTCTCTTGGCTGTTTATATATATATATTTTTTTTGTTTTTGTTGCTGCAATATAAATCTAGAAAGCATAACAAAATCAAGATCTTTGCACATTTAAGCCATGCAAATGTTTATTTCATTGGGTTTAGTAAAGTAACTTCAATTGCTTCCTCTATGCGGCAACAAAGTATTTAATCCATTGAAATAAAAGTACTAAGGAGGGAGCCTGCTTTAGAGGCGTCAAAAAATCGATTATAACTATTTTTTTGCTTAAATCTCTTTAAAAAATAATCTAAGCATACGCCCCCAAAGTTTTAAAGTGGAATTCGAAATATTTGCGAAGCTAGAAGGGAAATAGTGATCGAGCGACTAGCGGATATATGAGCGATTGGGCAGAAAGCGAAAACTTTGACGCGCGATTTCTCGGTTTTACTTTTTACAATTTTTCTTAATTGGCGGGCAGGATCGAAAAAAGGTAAACATCCTATCGAAACGAATCGAAATGCGTTATATTTGGAATTAAATTCTCTCCTAGGTGAACCTTAAATACCTCAAGAAAGTTAATATTAATCCGGTTTTTAAACGATTTAAAGTAAATTTTTTTTGGTTTCAAAATTCATTTTTTTTTTTTCAATCTGCGAAAAATTATTGATTTTTTCACTTTTTGTTGAATTTTTCTTGGTTCACTTAGGAATTACACCATTGAAACTTAAAATTTTCTTTTTTTTTTTTGTTTCAGATGAAAATTGCGACCTGCATCTTGCCCGCCACACACAAACTGCACACTCAGGGCGCCTCCGTAAATTTCGTCAAACATGAATAATATGAAGAATAGAATGTAAAATGATAAAAAAATTTGAGAAGGCTCTTGAGTATATACAAATAAATCGTAAAAGTTTCATTTCAATCAAACATTTCTTTCCTTTACAAAAAAATCTTTGAAAATATAGATTTTTTGACGCCTCTAAAGCAGGCTCCCCCCAACAAAAACAACAAAAGATGAAGAAATTTAAAAAAAAAAAAAAAAACACTGAAATAGATGTAATTAACAAGAACAAATGCATAAAAAATTTTGAAAAGACTTCAGCAACGAACTTATCTTAAGGGTTAGGAGTAGTCAGAATTTTCAAAAAATTATAATTTTTTGTTTTTGCATTTCCCTTAAGTGTAATATCTTAGAAATATTTTCTGCAAATTTCACGTTGATCTGATAATTAGATTCTGAATTATTCGACAAATAACAAAGACAGCTCAGGCACTTCAAAGCGCTAGTGTGAAACCTTAAACGCGTTTTTCTCAAAACTATGTTTTTTGAAACGCTAACAACTGTAACTCAAAAACCGCGTTAGTAGATTTTAATGAAATTTATACAGCTTTTAGATTATATAATAAACTCGGGTCTGATCGAAGGATTTTTATTTTTTTCAAAAATTTCGATTTTTTGAGACCATTTAACTAACTGTTGATTTTTTCGCAAAAATTTGGAAAAATATTTCCCGAGGCCGCCATTTTGTTAATTTTTGAAGAAAAAAAAAAAAACTTCGATCAGGCCCGGGATTATCTATTTGTAAAACTAATTTTTTGTCCGATTGTTTTTCGATGAATCTCTAAGGACTTATGCTTGTCACCGCAAGTACCTTGTTTTGGAACTAGGTCAACACAAACAACTATAACTGTTTAATTTGTTTTTTAAATTTTCATGACTTCAAGTCAACACATTCTATAATAATTCCGTATTACTACTTTTGTAAAATAATACGATTTAATAGCAAAAAAAAAATACTGAAAACTCTCATTTTTTCGTGCCTCTGACTCTACCCCTAACCCCTAAAGTAATTATTTATAAAGAGTGATAACAAAACATCACCAAATGGGTTGCCGTTGATTGACTTCGCTAGGGCCCAAAATATGGTTATCTACTTATATAGTATTAGATTCCAACATAGGAAAATTCCTCACGCCATGGGGCTTTCTTCTATTGATAACGCTCCTTCGCGTTTCATTGCTCCCCCATGAAGAAGTACGAATGACAATTAGCCGTCTGAAGAACAATAAAACGGCGGGGCCGATGGATTGCCGGCCGAGCTTTTCAAACACGGCGGCGAAGAATTTATAAGGAACTTCTTTTTAAAATATGGTCAGACGAAAGCATGCCCAACGATTGGAATTTAAGTCTGCTATGCCCAATTCATATAAGTTGCGCCAACTACCGTGAAATAAACTTTCTTAATAGCGCATATAAGGTTCCATCGAGCGTACAGTGTGAAAGATCCAATCACATCGTCAACAAACTGATCGGACTTTATCAGTGTGACTTCTTCTTCTTAATTGGCGTGTGACACCGGTTACGCGTTTATAGCCGAGTTAACAACCGCGCGCCAGTCGTTTCTTATTTTCGCTACGTGGCGCCAATTGGATATTCCAAGCGAAGCCAGGTCCTTCTCCACTTGGTCCTTCCAACGGAGTGGAAGTCTTCCTCTTCCTCTGCTTCCCCAGGCGGGTACTACTGTGGAATACTTTCAGAGCTGGAATGTTTTCGTCAGTGTGGCTCTAAGCCTGGAAAATCAACAACCGTAGAATGTGTAATTTTATGTGCCCGTGAGAGATACGAGGTCCACCAAAGAAAAAATTTTCAAATATTAAATGATTTGTTAAAGTAGCTAAATCTGATAGGCGAGAAAATATGAGGATATTTTTAGAGCCTTTGCGCCTTTCAAGGTAATCGAGATAAATCAATCCAAGTTGTTTAGTTCAATCATGTAGTCAAATGGCTCAAAGTTGTATAACTAGAATATAAATAATCAATAAAGTCAATAATTATGAACGTTAGAAAAGGAAACATGAAGGTTAATACAGAACCGCTGATATGTTTCTAGTTTTTTCGATTATGAGGATATTCTTAAACATTAAGTTTGAGTAGTCGAATGGCCTCTTTAGCCACAAATATGTTAATACCAAGGGTATTAACTGTTCAAGTCAAGAGACACTCAAAGTAGTGATTGGTTTGCTTTTGGGTAGAATCGAAATTACTTGAAAGTCGCTTAAGTCTTTGAGCCAGCTTTTTAACTCTGTAAAATGTTTATCGCCCACATGACAAGTAAACCTAGTTATCGAAGGGTTAATCGAGTACATTAGTTTCTAATTATGAGCTTATGCCAGAACCTGTCTGAAGCCTCTACATTTATGATGCTGATAAAGAGATAACCTTTAACCGTTGATGTATAATATAGAATGCATTAATAAACCGTGTAGAGTTGCTTGCAGTGCATGGGTAATATTAAAAAAAAAAAAAAAAATAATAATAATAATAAAATTGAAATTTGTAAATCGAAACTTCTATAATTCTTAACTTAATTTTTAAAGATTTTTAAAATTTCATAATTTTGATTTTTTTGTACTATATTAACAGCGATGTTGTAAGCATATTTTTGTGCCAACTATTCCATCAACAAAAGTATGTGTGACCTTGCCACCAACAGCTTTGGGTAGCTCAGTTGACTAGTTGGCCTTCACTGCTGCACAGTCAACAAATAGAGCATGATGGTAAATAAATTTATTTCGCAAACATTTTTATAAATATTTTTAGTTTTTATTGTGAGTGTAGTGGTATGTGGTGAGTCATTGTGTCGCCACAGTGTGCATGTGCTCACACGTTGCACATATTAGCACAAACGTGCCAAAGTGCCAAAGTGTGACTCTTCGTTGCTTTGTTGGCGCGCTTTCCATTGCCATACTTCTGCCGTTGCATCTTCTTGTTGCTACTTCTTCTTTTACTGCTTTTTTTCCTTCTGCTGCCTTTTTTTGGTTTTTTTTGTCTGCAACAACTTGCCATAATATTTACCAAATGTCAATGCAGCGTTGCAGCATACATCCGCAACACATTGACAACAACAAGCAATAACAATGGCAACAACAATAAACTGTTAAACTTCTGCTGCCAACGACAACTCGTGCAATCGTGTTGCACACGCAATACGTTGCGCTTGTTATTGTTGTTATTATTGCTCTGGTTACCTTCGTTTGCTGCTGCTAATGGATCAAGTTAGTGACTAAAGCACTAAGCGCACACATATCTATCACACATACGAGTATTTATATATAGTGAGTGCCAAGCCATGGTCAGCGCATGATTGCCAAGTGCAGCGCGAAAACGTTTTTGGAAGAACAAGCATATGAAGAAGAACGGGCTGAAGAAGCAGCAGTTCCACTTAGAGGGTGTATATGTAGCACGAATGCTAAAAAAATTGCGGTTGACACAGAAAAAAATCGAATGTTGCACGAGCAATCAGTGTCGCGACTGTGGCAACACAACTTGGGTTGCCTGAAAAAGGTGAAACTAGCGCAGCTCACCTACTTAGCGCACAAGAACAAACATATATCGGTTTAATATTATATGTTATTGCTGTTGTTGTTGCTGCTGAGCTGTGCTGTGCTTTATTTATCGCAGTTTTAAATGTTGTTGGCATTAAGCGACATTGACAGTGACATCGCCAGCAGTTGGAGTGCAGTGTAGTGGGGCTACCTTGTATATTGCAAGAAGGGCAGACCTTGCTTTGGTTCTTTTTGTTGGGTTCACAAGTAGTAGCCAACAGTAGCTGTGTTGTATCAAAGCATATCCTTGGCTAGGGTGAGCATATGAGTTACAGTTTGCCACGATAAGGCAATATATTGCACTAGTTGTGCATGTATGTATGTGTATGTGCATGTAAATTTACTTTCAGATTCGGTGGCCACTACTGCAGCTTTGGTGCTTGGTAGCACTATATTGTATATTAGGAAAATTTGGGCGAGATTTTATGACATTGCTTTTTATATTTTTCCAAAAGGCGTGAGAAAGTACAAGTGAAAGTAAATAAAGTTTTCCAAACCAATTGACAGGGAAAAGAGAAGACAATGAGTGGTATTTTCTAAATTTGCTTGCAGGGGTAGTACCCCATTGAAAAGCTAAGTGGTTTTTTGATAACAACAGAACATTTTTTTTTTCAAAGGCTAGAAGTGCAATTACAGCAAGCCATTTAATATTAGGTAGCATAAGATGTGATATATAGTGGAAGAGAGGATGACATATGGTCACAGAAGCTTCAATAGGCGATCAGATTAAATTTAGAAAATGTGGTTAAAAAAAATATGTAAAAAAAGTGAATCTTGGGATTTTAAGTTAGCATCTATCAACCAACTTTCGAGCAAGCTGCTGCGGGAAAAGAATTTAGTTGGAACACGAAATTGACAATGCAGATTTTTGGTAAACACAACGCAACAAAGTTGCTAAAGAGAGTATTATAGTTTTGTTCACATAACGGTTGTTTGTAAGTCCTAAAACTAAATGAGTCAGATATAGGGTTATATATACCAAAGTGATCAGGGTGACGAGTAGAGTTGAAATCCGGATGTCTGTCTGTCCGTCCGTCCGTCCGTCCGTCTGTCCGTCCGTCCGTGCAAGCTGTAACTTGAGTAAAAATTGAGATACCATGATGAAACTTGGAATACGTATTTCTTGGCTCCATAAGAAGGTTAAGTTCGAAGATGGGCAAAATCGGCTCACTGCCACGTTCACAAAATGGCGGAAACCGAAAACCTATAAAGTGTCATAACTAAGCCATAAATAAAGATATTAAAGTGAAATTTGGTACAAAGGATTGCATTAGGAAGGGGCATATTTTGAGGTAATTTTTTTGGAAAAGTGGGCGTGGCCCCGCCCCCTAAAAAGTTTTTTGTACATATCTCGGAAACTACTATAGCTATGTCAACCAAACTCTACAGAAACGTTTCCTTCAGGCATTTCCATATACAGTTCAAAAATGGAAGAAATCGGATAATAACCACGCCCACCTCCTATACAAAGGTTATGTTGAAAATAACTAAAAGTGCGTTAACCGACTAACAAAAATCGTCAGAAATACTAAATTTTGCGGAAGAAATAGCAGAAGGAAGCTGCACTCAGGCTTTTTTTAAAAATTGAAAATGGGCGTGGCGTCGCCCACTTATGGACCAAAAACCATATATCAGGAACTACTCCACCGATCAATGAAATACGGTATATAATATTTTCTTCACACACTGATGACATGTACGAAATATGGGTGAAATCGGTTCACAACCACGCCTTCTTCCAATATGACGCTATTTTGAATACCATCTGATGCCTTCTCTGTATAATACGTAAATATAAATGAAAATACAATTATACACTCAAAGTACACAAATTGATCTAATCTAATTAATTTTACAGCAAAATAAAAAAAATATTTAAATGACGGCCAATGAAATCTCGATTATCACTTTATCATACGAGAGTATAAAATGTTCGGTGACCCCCGAACTTAGCCCTTCCTTACTTGTTTTAACTTACCTTTACTACAAGAAAATTATTTCAAAAAGGGAAGGCTCTTTTATCATTATTATATAGAAGACGCTATTTTTATTAGGAGAAATATATTTTGAAGATTGGTAAAATAAATAAATTATTAGTCTCCTGAAATTCCAACTGTAAAACGTAATTTAGAAACAACATTTCATTAAAAAATTACCTAATTTGATATAATGTAGGAAAACACTTAATTCCCAACATCCGTATTAGCAAAGAAAGTATTTTTATTTTCAATTTACAATAAACTAACCAGCGGAGTTGCTGCAAATTTCAAATCTGATGCACTGGTAAGAGCAAATGCCGATTATCAAATGACTGGAATGATAACTTAAGCTAGGTTGACTTTAGGGGGTATTCTACTCTAGAATTTTGAAAAATTCGATTTTTTTTTTATATATTTAAAGTTTAGACTTTCAAAAATATGACCTTGGAAGGATTTTTCAAAACTCTCGACTTATTTTCGGAGATACAGCCGATTTTGTGAGGTGTCGTCCAAGTTCACTAGAATTGCCTCCTAAACTTTAAACGCGTTTTTCTCGAAACTACTTTTTTCCACACGCTACCGGCATTATCTCAAGTTCTATACAACCGATTTACTTGAAATTTCGTGTGAACCTTCTTTATATATAATCCTTTATCGTTCCTATCAGCGCCGTGCCAAAATGTTTGCTTGTAGTATTTAAAAAATATTTCAGGAATTTCAAAAAAAAAGCGTAAAAATTATTTTTATTTTCAGGCAGTCGCCATTTGTCAAAAAAAAAATCGTGTTCCCGGACTATAAAAGTATCCTTACTGATTTAGAATTTTTTTTTGATTTTTTTTTTCAGACCACCAGGAGAGTCAGGATCAATGTCACCAGGATGCGCCATTTTTTTACACATGTTTCTCTCCCCTTCCTCTAATTATTTTAATTTTTAATATTTTTTTGTAAAATTTTTTTCTGTATTCTTAAGATATGGTAAAAATATTTTTGGTTTTTTCTTAAATAAAATTCAAAAAACTGCCCAAAATATTATTTCTAGAGTATAGTACTTCCTTTAGTCAATAATTTAACCGTCACAAGGTTATTTTCATCAGAACAGAGTCTCAGGCAATGTATTGACCTTCTGCTCAGTAGATTAAACTAAGGTATATTTAAAGGGGTATTAAGAGGTCTATAATTGGCACCACTGCGGTTAGGCGTTAAATCTTGCCAATTGTTGGGACTCCCCCGGCACAACAAAGTGCCTGCTTATGCCATTAAAGTTTGATACACCAAACGGGAATCATACCTGTCAAATCTCTCCTGGGCAAAATAGAGTAAGACTTTTAATTTAAATTTCGCACAAAAACCCATTTGTTGACATTTTTTCTAGGTTGGTATGACTGTGAATAACATCTGTGCCAAAATTTACAACAAATTAATCATTAGCATTTATTATACGCATGTGTTTGAGGTTCAACAAAGAAGTTCCATTAAATGTTGTGTGCGAAATAAATTTTCTGAAGTCGAAAGTTCGAGAGTATTGGAAAGGGCATGTTTTTGATTGGAAAAAAATATTGAAAGAGGGTCGAGAACGCGTAGATGACGAACTGCGTCCCAGATGGCTTTCAACAACAATTCGTGTTAAATACGTCAATAAAATAAAAGAATTAGTGCTTGAGAACCGATGTTTAGCAGTCAGAGATCTTACTGACATTGTTGGAATATCGGAACTATTTGTGAAAACCATTTGGAAAGGAAAGAAAAGTTAAAGCTAGATTTGCTCCAAAATCACTCAACTTTTTTAAAAACAGCGTCGTGTTAACGTCCGTGAAACAATGTTTTCCGACTGTCAGGACGTCATGAAAACTATTATTACTGATGGTAAGTCTTATTTCTATGCTTACGCCTGGGAAACAGCCGATAAATTGGCACATATCGTGGCAAAGATGAGCCGAACCTGAAAAATCCACGTAAAAGCAGCTCAAAAATCAAGGTTATGTTGACATCTTTCTTCGATTATCGAGGTGAATTGCAGTTTGAATTCCTTCTAGCCGGCCAATTGACAACAAATAATACTATTTGAGTGTTAGGCGTCGTTTACGCGAAGTTATACTTAAAAGAGGGTTGGAATTATAAACCGAAAGCTGCTTTTTTTGCATCACACAGTAATGCATCGCCGCATAGTGCATTGATTCTTCATGAGTTTTTCACAAAATTTTCAACCAATATCTCGTCACAAGCACGGTATTCGCCTTATTGAGCTGCGTGTGACTTCTGGCTATTCAGCAAACTCAAACGACTGCTCGAGGAAGATGGTTTGGAGTGAATAAAAGTCATTAAACTTGAATCTCTGCGCGCATTGAAGGCTATTACGGAAATTTACGTTAACAATTGTTTCGAAAATTGGACAAACCTATCGAAAACTTTTATTGGGTCTGAGAAGGATTACTTTGAGGTGGACGACATATATTTTGAAAAATAAATTAAGAGTTTTAAAATTTTGAACAAAGACTTACTACTCGTATTTGGTGCTCATAAGAGTTTGAACATACGAAAAATTTGTCACAGATTTAGAATTTCTTAACTGTAAGGATCAACCACCCTATTGCAAGCTTCATAGCTCAAGACAAAATTAATCAGTTCCACGATTATTTATAAACTTTCAAGTACACTTCTCGTTATATCTCACAGATAAACTATAAAGTACTTTTCTTCGTTATATCTCACAGATACCTTTTCCGTGCTATGCCAATTCAATATCATCCCATTGAGATCTCAATAACTAGCTATGCCATTTGATCGCTTTAAA
>CM050323.1:99756123-99806123 GCA_027475135.1 Bactrocera correcta | reverse complement strand
TTATGAAAAATATTCAAAAATCCAAAAAATACTTGGCGACATAAAAGCGTAACAAATAATGAAAACAAATTAAAAAAACAAAAAAATTTTTATTTTTATTTATGATTTTGTGTTATTTCATTTATATATTTTTCTTAAAAATTCTTTTATTTTATTTTTTATATATATATTATTTTTAATTATGAAAATTCAGAATTTTTGCGATACTTGTTCATAAACAAACATGAAACACTTTTCTATTCCTTTCTTTAATTGGTATTGAACAAATGTAAATAAGTCTTAAAATTAATTTAATATTTTTTCCTTTTATTTTTTGTACACTTGAAATTTTTATTTTATTTCTTAAGAAAATCAGAAAGTAGATAATTATATATTCTGTTTTTATTTATTTAGTATTTTTATTTTTTTACAACGAAATATTATGAATTGCCATTTTTCGTAGGTATTTAATTTTTAATTTTTTTCCAACTTTATAGAAATTAATATAAACAAATCATAAAAAATAATCTCGCATAAAAAATAATTATTTTTTTATTTATTAATTTTTTTCATTGTTTTTTTTTTTCAAAACTGTTAAGAAGCATGAATGTATTATATGCTATGAAATTCATTTGGTAATATTTATTTATTAAAAATTATTAATTTTATTATAATCGTATTTTTTTAGTTTTTCTAACATTATCTAATATATTTTCTTCTGAAATAACCGTAATCAATTAAACATAAAAAAATATCAAAGGGAGGCACAAAACACTTTTTAATACTCCTCTAATTTTGGATAATAAATATATACATGTAAGTTCTTGCATAGATTTTGAAACATACGTGGCTTATGCTTGCCATATGCTAAACATTTATATGTGCGTGCGCATTGTGCATACTATTTATTTTATATGCATTTCGTTTCTATTAATTTTATTGCCAGCAATATTAGTGCCGCCAGTTAGCTCAACAACTAAGCGGAGCTGCCAAGCAGAAGGCAGCAGTCAAAAAAACCTTTTTTTTTTGTTCAGCCAGCTAAGCTAACTCACTAACATGCCTGTCGGCAAGTGTATTGCTTGAGCCCAACCCGTTCCCGTCGTTCTCATTTGTGGCCTCTTCTATGCAGCGCGTCTGCTGCCCGTGTGTCTTCGTCTGTCTCCGTTTAATGTCCGTCCAAATGTCACAACATCCGGTTCTGTGACTCTGCTCGTTGCAGTCGTTACCAGGTCTGCCCGCGGCATACAGTCAGCCACGCTCAGCACCTTGGCATGCGTGGTTGCCGCAACTGCCAGGCGAGTGCTCCATTCATCGAGCGCGTCAATCTGTTCTCAATAAACTGCAATTGAATTAGTATTCTAAAGCAAAGGCGATGAGTGTGCAGCGTCAATATGCAGTTGACATTTGTTGTGGCATTGTTGTTGTTGTGATTTGTTTATGCGCTTGCACGCATGCGTATTGCTGTCATTAGCTGCTCACTAGCAGTCATGCTTTTGTGCGCTTTTATTGCTGATAGCGCTGCCGTTAGCGCTGCTTTGCCACTCTTGCTTGCTTATTTTTAACTTTATTGCATTTACATGCACCTATATATATGTGTATGTGTGGGTATGCGTGCGCATATTTATATATTTACCTTTTATGCTGTACGTTTCTACCACTTTTTATTATTCATTCATAAATTTATAGCGCTGACAATCAGTTAAGACTATCAAAGTATCTGGGGTAATAATTTCTAATGCGTTGACACAGGCACAATGCCACAATGTGGCAACAAGTGCGGCTAAGACACTGTTGTTAGTATTTTTGTTGCTTTTTGTGGTTATAATTGTTGTTCTTTTTGTAATACTACAGTTTTTGTTGTCGCTAGTGTTGTTGTTGTTGCTAACATTCTTTGTTGTTAATATTCTTGTTGTTGTTTTTATTGTCTTAAATTTGTCTTATATTATGCTTTGTTTGTATTGTTGCTGTATTTGTTGTTTTATTTTCAGAGCTGTTGTTGCCAGTGCCGCCTTTTGCTGTTGCTATTGTTACTTCTTGCATTTGTTGTTGTATGCATGCCAGTTGTCTGCGTGTGAAGAAAAAAGTGTAGGCTGTTTGCTGGCCGCAGGAAGGATGTTTGATTTGTTGTGATTTTCTTTGTGGCACGCCTTTTTGCTCCTTTTATTAGCGGTTTTATTCTCGCTCTGATGTGTGTTTATGCTGCTTTGTCTATTTTTATGGCGCATACACTTGTCATTTCCGCAACAGTTGTTCTCTAATATCTTCCACACAAAGTTATATTGCCACAACAGCTGTGCCGCACTTTCTAACAAAAGACTTAAGCTACGAACTCGTTGACCTTTGATAAATGTTTGTCATTTGCATTTATATTGTGAGGGAGTAGCTGATAAGGGTAACTGATTTTTATTGATTTTGCGATAAGTGAACGAAAAAAAAACTTTTGCTTTCCCAGCAGTTGCTATACTCAAGGAGTTTGTGGCAAGGAAGTTTATCTAACAATAATATATTTAAAAAGTTAATATAATTATTTAATCAAAATAAATCAAGTTTTGGTAACTCACATTATAGAATGATCAACTACGTTCCCTGCTTATCCGCTGAGTTTTCTCATACAAAGGTAACATATTGTACAGTAAGTGCCGAATTCCAGTCTGTACGACACTAAGCCCCTTTATTAATTGTTGACCTCTGCAGAAACTTCAATTATGTATGTATATTATGAGACGGACTGCTCCGCTCTACCAAGAAGCATGTATATAGAAGCAGCAAAAAATGAGAGTCATGCAACTCAACCCCAATCACTGTAAGGCTGCACAAGAACTTCTTAAGCAGATGGTTTATGAGGAAATGGTCAATGTAGCTATACTCAGTGAGCAGTATAAAAATATAAGCGACGCAACAAGGATCTCTGACAAAATAAAACAGCTGCCATAAGGGCATGTGGAGCGAAAATGATTCAATATAAACCGCTATTGGAGAAATCTTTTTACACTCAGACGAAAATCTCTGAAATCAATTTTAACAGTTGCTACGAGTACATACCACCAAGCATATCGCAAAGTGACTTTGATCAAATTCTTGACGAACTAATCACAGAAGTTTAACAGCTACGAGGAACCTGGTCGCGGACGATTTTAATGCTTGGGTGGTGGAGTGGGGTAGCATCTGTATAAATAGGCGTGAAGATGCCCTACTAAAAGCATTCTCGTCGCCGTACATGGTGTTACTGATCACCGGCAAGCAGAACACCTTCGCGAAGAACGGCCGGGGCTCTATTATCGGCTTAACCTTAGCTGTTAGCTCTCTGGCGCGGAAACAGATTGTCAAGTGTATGACCTTTATACACACAGTAACTATTATGCAATTTTAATATTTTTATAGATTTTTTTTCAGGCGGTAAGTTGAGTGGAGGGTATAAAAAAGCGGTATCAAGAACACTAGAGATGATAGAGATAAACTGATTACAGATTTGAATCCTGGCGCCCAAATTAACTAGGATCAGTTGATAAATTAAAAGTATGAAATTTTTAATTTTGTCGGGCTGTTTTATGTTTAAAATCCAAGACTCAGTGAACAATGGAAGGAGTATGCCCACTAAAACAGGACAAAGGAAAGGTTGGAAAATAGAAACCCTTGACGTCGAACTATTCAAGCACTCGTTAGATGATAATATAACATGTCAGGAAGATACAGATCGACAGGCGGAGATTTTAGTGAGGCACGTTAGAAAATCCTGCGACGCTTCTATGAGTTGGAAGAAAACTTGCACCTATAAAAAGCCTGTTTACTAGTGGAGCGAGGAGACTGACACATTAAGAAAGGAATGATATAAAGCGAGAAAAAGGTTCCAAAGGAGTCGGGAACTCACGAAGCAAACAAAGGAAACAAAGCGATCTTAAAAAAGCAATTAAAAAAAATAAATCTTGTTGCTCTAAAGAACTTTGCGAAAAAATCGATGAAACCCCATTGGGTGATGCTTACAAGCTGGTAATGACGAAAATAAGAGGTAGCAAAAGACAAGCACCAACGTGCCCAGCTCTATTGAGAACCCAGAAAATCGAACGGTTAGCATGCAAGAACATGATGAAACAGATGAGACAATAGTCACTGATGTGGAGGTTATAGAAACAGCAGAGAGATTTGGCAATACCAAAGCACCAGGCGTGGATGGTGTTCTAAATAATCCCTATAAGTCGTGGCAGGCGAATAACGGCTGAAAAACGGAAAGACGAGAGGCAAGCAAGCTTCAACGAGTGGCAAAAACCATGGGATGCAGTTACGATGGGGAGATGGACCCACAGACTAATTAGAAGCGTGCAAGCATGGATGGGTAGGAAACACAGTTTCTGGCGGGGTACGTGTGTTTTAGGAATTATTTCTATATGTATGGACATGACGATGGACGAATTGTTCCGACGGTATGAAAAGGATATAGTTGATCTACAAAAATTGACAATGGAATGAGTGACACCGGATAACATAGTGCGATTCATGACTGAATCGAAATAAGTGTGGGATAGTGTGAGAGAGTGGTGTGCTTTAGTTCTGAAAGAGCTAAGAAAGAAAGTGTGGCAACGCAGGGAAATCAGAAGGTTGAATGACAATTTTATTCAAAGCTTCAATTTCTGAATCTGATTTTTACACCCGAAACAAAGTATATTTAAATATAATATTAAGTTTGTCGTAAAAAATTTAGTAAATAAATATATACATACAAATGATGATTGTAATGAGCAATGCCGATTTAGCCAAGTCACTTTTTGCGAAATCGTTTTTTCTTTTTCCGATGGGCTGCTCATTTATCAGAACCACTAATATCGAAATACAATAGCGTATATGTTCAGAACGAAGTGAAGAAAATTTAGCAGTCGTTACTGAGAGTGTAAAGGAAGACAGTAGAGAGTCGATTCGGTACCGTTCATAGCAACTCGGACTGACTTATGGAAACTCTTGGCCCAGCTTACGTCAAGATCTTAAATTCAAAGCGAACAAAATACAGCTTGGGCAAGAACTGAAGTCATTCTCTTGAAAAGATCCGACATTTACGAGCCAAATTTTATTCAGCGATGTGGCCCATTTCTGGCTCATACCCATCGTACAAAAGCAAAATTGCCACATTTGGGAGAAAGAAAAATCTGTAGAGATTCAAGAGCTGCTATTTGATACGGAAAAAGAATGGCTTATCGTGGTCTGTGCGCCGGTGGAATCATTCTTCCATATTTCTTTAAAAATTATACCAGTGCGAACGTGACCGTCAATGGCGATTTAATGTCGGAAGTTGAAGCACGTGATCTCGGCGACATTTAGTTTTAACACTTCACATAAATCAATAGCTTTATTGAGAGAACACTGCGGTGAGCAAATAATTTCTCGTTTTAGCGCAGTCGAGTGGCCAATAAGATCGTTTGAAGTCACACCATTAGAGTATCTTCTGTGGTGATATGCAAAGTCTAAAGTCCACGCCAATAATCCAGCTTCTATTCAGACCTACGAGGAAGGTATCATACGTGTCTAATATTTGAAAGAAATAATCTTATAAATGTCAAAGAATATTCTTTCTGTTGATAACAAATATTTTCCATTAAATTTGAAGTTTCTGTTTTTTTTCTTTAAAAAAGTAGGGAATCTCGAAATGGATAACCCTTCATAACCAACCTTAAGTTTTGAATCTTTCGTTCTTGGTTGTTTTTTTTTTTTTTTTTTTTTTTTTAAAAATAAGATATTATGACATATCCTAGTATATTCTGCCAAGGTAATATCGTTTTGATATGAAGTATTTTATTTAAACCTTATATAAGCTCATACTTACTAACCACGATATCTTCTCTATGTATATAAATTTATTGTTGAATTTTGCTTTAAGAAGGCTTTCAGTGGTGTATGGTTCACATCAGAACAGGGTATCAAAAATATGTTTGATTCATTTAATGGAGGGTGTTCAAGGTAAAAAAAAGACTTCTTTTGTGAATTTATTTCTTAAATCTGGACAGAATAACTTTATTCGGACCCTTTCTACATTATAGAGCACACTTTTGACAATGTAAGCCGGTAACAGTACTTTACCCAGAATGTCTTGAGAAAAAAACACTTTGCGGTGTTCACCATAACTCGGCTGGAAATTATACGAAAATAAAAAACCAAGAAAAATTAGTTAAACTATAATGAAGTGTAAACTGTTATTTTCCCCTAAAAATTCCGCCATTTTGTGGTTGGAAAACACCCTTAATGAAAAAACAAATTATTTAATAAACGTTGGGGGCGGTATTTTATACGTTAAAAATGTGTTCAAAGTTTAAAATGAATTGATCAAGTAGTTTTGAAATGACAGTGAACACGGACTTTGAAAAAGTAGTTTTGAGAAAAACGCGTCCTCAGCTGCACTTCTATCCCGACCGCCCTCAGCTGTTAGAGTTAGAGCGTTAAAGGCTAGGAGACTAATAAGATGATAACTCTGAGAATATTAATTTTTATCGAATTAAAATTTTAAGGTCATATTCTTGAAATGTTAAACAATAAGATAAGACAAAAAAAAAATCGATTTTTCGAAAGCGAAAACCACTACCCCCTTAAGGAAATCAAGGCCACGTTGTGTTTTGTTTTTTTTTTTTGACTGAAATCCCCAATTTGCCAGGAAGGTGAAAAAATGTTACAGATTTCGGAGGACAACACTTCAAATAATACATTCTTTGTAAGTGTTTGTAACAAAAAACACATAAATTACTTATTTCTCGTTCAATGAGTTATGAAGTTCTCTTGCAAAGACAACAAAAAATTTAGACTTTGAGTATTATATTTTACTCTGTGTTTATTTTTTCGCCAATAAAGCATATTGAAGTCAATTTAGAGTCACTCTGTAGAAGTAGATACGCAGTGCGTGCGACTGCAAATTATAGTTTACACTTTATATTATTTTCGTTAACTGAAATGTTAAAAAAAAAATATTTGCACTGCTTTCATCACCCACTCGCCAGTTATAGATCACGTTTGCACAGTGAATGCCAAATACGCACAAGCGCACATACATACTGTATAAAAAGGCGCAATGAAATTAAGCCTATCGTATTTACTTAGAGTACAAAAGACTTAAGCGACGAACGCGCGCCAATACCCCACCCCAGAAACGGCATAACGGCGCATTGCAATTAATTTTATTACAATTTTGTTTTTTCAGTTCATGACTTTTTGGTATGCCAGTTGGCATGTCGCAACATTTTCAGCCTATGTAAATTACAGCTTGTAGTTGTTGTAATTATAGGCTATATATATATTGACATATACACATATGCCCATGTGTTTGTTTGCTTATAAGCATTTGTTGCAGAACAAATGTAAATTAATTAAGTTTTACGCGGTTTTGGCACAAGACCATTTTTGCAAAACTACAGCAAAGCAAAGCGGACACGCACGCACCCAGGCAACGTAAAGCTATAAGGTGTCTTATAGGCCTAAGCTTGGCGAAAACGCATAGTTGTTTGTGTATTTATAGGCACTGCTGTAATTCCTGCACGCTGCTTGTGGCACCGAACGCAGGCGACACGCCTTCAGCACGAGTTCGAACTTTATAATTCATTAAAATGGTTTAAGCGCGATTTCCAGAAATACAAAGCCAGTAATTTTTCGATTTTTTGTTTGCATGAATATATTCGAAAAAATCGAAAAAAATATTATAGCAGCAAGCCATTGGCAGCACGAGCAATTTTTATTAATTTACTGCGTCTATTTCGATTTTATTTCTATTTTTCGTTAAGCTTTGCTAATAAAATGCCGCCAGTGACCGCTGCGAATGCGTTGGCGCGCGAATATTTGTGCGCAAAGCGATTGACGCATACAGAACAATTGAATTTGTTATTTCACTTACGAACACATAGAGGTGTGTGCGTGTGGGGCGTTGTGCTTAGCACACTTCTTAGAACGAACAACCTAAATTACAAATAAAGCACATGTCATCACACGCATGCGCGCATACTAAATAAGCCGACGCGCTCGTACTAATGATACGCATAAATGGCGGTGCAAAGAGCAAATTTCCATGGCGAGTACAGTGACTTTGGCGCGTTGTAAAAATTGTAATAAGTGCTGTATGCAAATGTGTCTAAGATTGTTTATTAATACTTACAGGTATTCAAATATCTAATGTTTGAAATTAGAAAAAGTGCTCAAAAAGACCGACAGTAGCTGTAAGTAAAAAAATGGTTTAAGGGCGTATTATACTCTAGAATTTAGACTTTCGAACATATGACCTTGGAAGGATTTTCCAAAATTCGACTTATTTTCGGAGATACAGCCGATTTTGTGAGGTGGCGTCCGTGTTCACTAGAATTGTCTCCTAAACTTTAAACGCGTTTTTCTCGAAACTACTTTTTTCCACACGGTACCGGCATTATCTCAAGTTCTATACAACCGATTTACTTTAAATTTTGAGTGAACCTTTTTTATATAATCCTTTATCGTTCCTACCAGCATCGGGTCAAAATTTTCCTTTTTAATATTTTAAAAAAATTCATTAATTTCAAAAAAAAAAAACACGTAAGAAATGATTTTTATTTTCAGCCGGCCGCCATTCTTCCAAAAATTTTTTTTTCGTGTTCCCTGAGGTGGGGACTATAACAGCATCCTTACTTATCAAGAATTTCTTTTGCTTTTTTTTCAGACCACCAAGAGAATCAGGATCAATGTCGCCAGGATACGCCACTTTTTTATACCTGTCTCTCTCCCCCCTCCTTTAATTATTTTAATTTTTAATATTTTTTTGTAAATTATTTTTCTATATTTTTAAGATATCACTTAAAACACCATAAAAAAGTAGATAGTAAACACTTTTTTAAATAAAATTCAAAAACTGCCCAAAATTTGATTTATAGAGTAGAATACCCCCTTAAGAATATAATTATTGTTGTTCTCATCATTTCTTGAGCATCAAATATTGCTAAGAATACGTTTTTTTAACCTCTTCACAAAATTATTTGATTGATTATTTTAAGGTAAGTATGTATATATATTTCTCCTTAACCCATTCAGAATAGTGCAAAGCAGGTAATGCAATTTTTTCTTTTTCTTCGTGCCACAAATATATAAGGCTGTCAAATCGATCTAAAAATTATGTGACTGAGATATTTATTAGCTAATGTAAGCATTTGAGAACATATATGTACATTGGATTAACACAGTTTTTTTTCTTATTACATCGAGTGAGAAGATGGTGCCTACAAACCTCCAAGTTTAAAAGTTTCATTTATTTTTAAGATTTTATCGCATAAGGCTTACTCTGCAGTTTAACCACACTAATTATTAGCTAAATTTTTGTTTTTAACTCAATGGAACCTGCCACCATATTTGAATTTATTTTTTATCCTTTGTTCCCTTTCCATCTATTTGAAGTACAGAAAATGTATTTTTCTCATCTCGTAATCCTCTCAAAGCCTAATTATAAAAGCTAAGAAGACCAGTTCCAGATTTCCATAAAATATAGGCCTAACCATCTCAACCGACTCGTTTTCTCTATAGAGTGAAATTTTTTAGAGTAGAGCTTTCAATTAAATAATAAATTAATGTTCTTAGTAAGGCTTGCCTTAAGCTTTACTCAACTGCGACTGAAAAATTATGCATAATAAGATCACTTTGGGTATATGTTATTAATTTCAAAGCTTTGAAATCTTTTTTTTTAATGCTTTTAGGTATGAAGAAAATAGCAGTTAAAACTAATAAATTTAATTGTTATATCAACAGTAACAATATTTGTAAAATCAATAGAAGTATCTGTTCAAAGTATATAAAAAGCAAAATAAGGTTTTATGTACCTAAGAAGTACTTAAAATCTCTGGTAGATGTGCTATATATAAAAATTGGGTCTATGGGTATATTCGTGAGGTATTTTTCATTTTAAATACTATTTATTTACGAAAAACATGTACAAGAGTATTATTCAAAGTATTGCACGTCTAAAGCTACAACATTTCTTGCCCTTTTTCTTCTTGTGCTCTATCACAAAAGAACTGCAGCTTGAAGGCCTAGAGCGCATAAAGCCAAGTTTTCATACCCTGTTCTAACATAAAGCGTATTTTAGTGAGATCATACTGTATCAATCGTAATAAATAGTAATCATAAAGGACAAAGTGTGGATTATAAGGCGGTTCATAAAGGAAAATTATTACCACCTCTCTAGTCAGAAAATGCTGGCGTTTTTGGCAACCGCTGATTTCAGTTTGAAAGTTGTTATCGGCATGGTTTCCTAATAATGGTTTTAAACGATTTTTGAAACTCGCAAAAATACCGCACGACATCCTTATTTCATTAAATAGAAGCATTGCCGTCATGGATATTCGCCTTTGCTGATGATTTGACTGTTTGTCCAGGTTTCACATAAGATTTTTTGCATTAAAAATTCTCAAATGGATTTATTTTTCAACGCCATTCATTTTTTGATGCCAAAACAACTTGCATGTGTTGTGCTCCAGCAGCATTGCGGACACAAAAATTCTTTGAACGTCTCTTGGCTTCAATTCATATCACACCAAATGTTCTTGCTTTTAAATATATCCAGCTGCTTTCAAACGCCTTTAAATGGCTGATTGAGTGACTCATATAAATTTTCCGAGCTCTTCTTGTGTAAGCCAACAATCTCTGTAGAGTAAAACCTCCAATTCCTTATCTTAAAATTTTTAGACTGCACAACACGATCTTCGTTTTCTTAGCCAAATCGCCATTTTAAGCTTTTGCAATCCATTTGTGGCACGTTCACAAACTTTCTCCAACTTACCACCTAATAACTGGCGGCTTAGGTTTTTTTGCATATTAAAGTAAGGAGGAAGAATTTCCCTTTTTGATATATTTGAGTAAGAACATGTTTAGTCATCTCTTGTCCAGACGGATGTACATAGTAATTGATCTAATATACTCAAGCGTAATTAGTAAACTGATTTTGCAATGAAATCTACTGAAATAAAGAGAGGGGGTCAGAAGCTCCCTGCGCTGTGCATAATTGGAGCTTTGAGAGTAACTCCACCGGTGGCTATTGAGCTGGTACTAAGCTTGCTACCTGCTAAAATCTGAGCAGCAAAATCGGCTGGAGATCACTGTCTGCAGGAGAATTTACTTATAGAACTTTCGGGCAGAGCTCGGTGGGCAATGACAATCTGGCAAACACCGCCTACATGATCCCACTTTTCAACTGAAAAACTCTAAACATTTAAACTGATGGGTCAGAAATAGACGATAGAGTTGTTGCGGAGATGTATTGTCCAGAGTTAGGCATCAGGCAGCGTTTTAAGTTAGATGACTACTCCCCATCGACCTAGAAACTGAACTCCATCTGGTATAGTGAAGCACCAAAACTTGTCTATGCGTGACTCATTGGCTTACCAGATAAACTTAGCCTAATTCATAGAAGAAAATGTTTGGATACTGATAATGTAATAATAACAGGGTGAGCTCAGTTTTGATTCAAAAGCTATATTTTACTTTTATCGCAAATATTATTGCGAATAATTCTCGCTTATCAGTGACCTTCAGTCATTTATGAGGAATTGCATTTTTGGTGTAATATATACATATATCTCATCTAAGAAAGGTATTAGCATACTTAGGAGAGATACTTTATACTTCACTAAACTTTTTGACGAAAAGTTGTTTAAAACTCCATATTAAGGAGGTATTCTAGTCTAGAAATCAAATCTTGGGTAGTTATTTGAATTTTATTAAAAAAAAAACCAAAAAATATTTTTACCATCCATTTTTTTATGGTGTTTTTTATTGATATCTTAAGAATACAGAAAAAAAATTTTACAAAAAATTATTAAAAATTAAAGTAATTAGTAAACAAAAAATCAAAAAAACTCTTAATCAGTAAGGATGCTGTTATAGTCCCTACCTCAAGGAACACGAAAAATTTTTTTTTTTTTTGAAAAATGGCGACTGCCTGAAAATAATAATAATTTTTTACGTTTTTTTTTTTTTTAATTCCCGAATTTCTTTAAAATATTAAAAACAAAAATTTTGACACGATACTAGTAGGAACGATAAAGGATTATATAAAGAAGGTTCACACAAAATTGGTACCGTGTGGAAAAAAGTAGTTTCCAGAAAAACGCGTTTAAAAAATTCGATACGGCCGAACCGGGGTAGGTACTGCGTCACTAAAGTAACTGTAGCTCTTAAAATAATTTTAGTTTTTAAAAATCCTTTAAAGGATATGTTCTTAAGGGTCTAAACTTTAAATATATGAAAAAATCGAATTTTCAAATACCCCCTTAAGGACCTAACACACACTTGCAAAGAGTTATATTTCAGATTTATAAAACACTTTTATAAACAGGGTTTTGAAAAAAGTAATAAAATATGACATCAAATGTCACCGTGATGAAGAAAAAAATACAGACTTGACAATTTGAAGTAATGAAAATATAACAATTTTAAACCAAAGAGTAAAAAATCTAGATTGTTTTCGATATTTTTTCAAATAGCACCACTGTAGCATGATTAATAAACTTTGAACAGCGAATGTCAAACAAAGGAAATCGATAACGTATTGCTGCTACTGAACACTGAACTTATTGCTATCGATTTTATTAACGCCCTTTGTATAAGTTGTTGCTGCTATTGTTGTTCTTTAAATAGTAACGAACGTTTTGCTTTAAAATTAACGCACAATATGCAAGCTGGCCAGCTATCATTAACACATACATACGTAAAAGACAAAAGACCGGTCTGTGTTGTTGCTTGCAAATTAGTTACTTAAAAAGCGTGCGCGCGACAGTAAAATAAAGCAAATAGAAGAAATCTACTAGAACGCCGGAGACAGCACACCCACTCGCCCACAATTTATTGTTTTTTTGTTGTTGTATTTTTTTTAATATTAACTGCGCTCACTGCAACTCCACTTTATTGACGCGCGTGAAGTCAGTCGGTCGATTTGTTGTTGTGTTGCAGCGCCTAACTGATATTTGGGCACGGCCAAGCACACTTGTTGGGCCAATGAATTATGGAAATTACGCACAATGCAACAGCAACAATAAAATAAGTGCTGACAATAACAACAGGTATGCAACAACCATATGAATACAACGACATTTTACGCTTGCGGCATATTGTTGCAATTTGCTTATTTGTTGTTTTTGTTTCTGTTGTTGTTGTTTTGTTGTTATTGCTTTTGTTATTGTTGTTATCTTTGCTTATGTTTTTGTAGAGGAAAAGACTGAATTGCAACACGTTCAACACACGCCCGCCAACTGCACCGCTACGAATGGTGAATGAACGTAAAAGCATGAATCATCAGCGCATAGATAAGACACAGCGCTTGCGCGGGTACAAGGAGGTGTGCCAACTGAACAGTGAATTACTTAGTGGTATAAAAATAATAATAACAACAATTGATAACGAATAGAATTTCTGCGCATACCCACTAGGCAATAAGGAAATCCCCTGCGACGGTGCGCGCGCATGCGCTTAGCACACACACATACAGGCGTAAATATAAATACACATATATAATATATATACATTTATAGGTATATATATATTATATATACCATATGTGCTACCTTCAGAGGCGCAGTTAATAAGCATTTAAATTATTTTATTTATTAATATTTCACAGAATTATGTGGTAGCGCACAGGTGCTTCGTGTATTTTCGGAATTGGCGCGTGCAGAAATTACCCGTGCCAACTCATGCACACTCTCTCCATACACATCTACTATTTGACATTATATATGAGTGTATCGAATGTGTTCGTTGCTGAGCATTTCCGCTGCGGCATTTGCACTCTATGAGAATTTGTATTTGGAGTAAATGCTGATCATTGGCGTTTATTAGTTATGAAAATTCAGCGGAATTTCAAAGCAATAATTGTATAATTTTTCAATGAATAAATTATTTAGCACAGGAAATATGAATTCCAGTGTAAAGTACAACTTCTGAGTCATTGTGGGATGAACGAGAATGTACCAGAGTGTTGTGGGTTATTAGAAATTCTATTTAGTTACAAGGTATTATTCTAAAAGGGCAACATAGGCCAATTATAGTTAATAAATATAGATTCCGGGAAAAAGTAGATCACTCATGTATAATGTGAAACGTGCGCCGATGAGCCTTAGGTAATTATACCTAATGGAGAATAAGCATGAAAGTCGTGCAAAGAGAAGTTATGAGGTAATGCACATGTGAGTATTTTATTGAGAAACGCAAACCATTTAGTCAGAATATTGCATCATTTTCATTATATTTCGCACTAATATTAAATTAAAGGGGCTCGATATAAGTTAACAGCCCACTTAATATACATATGTATAGCATGGAGGTCTTAATAATTATACGTAAGTTAGAGCAAAGTATATTCGTTGACTTATTTCACCACTTTTTTCTTTATGTCTTGAAATATCCATATGACCAAATTTAAAATTTCACATTTCAAAAAACAACGAACCAATAAAAAAGTGGTGCAAAAATTGTTTTAATTTCAGGCAGCCACCATTTTGGGAAAAAGTTTTTTCCAATAAAAGTTGCGACATTACGAGGTTTGACAACTAAGTAATGAGACTAATTTTATTGTCGCGCTTGTGATAAACCTATGACCTTGAAATTTCCTTTCTCGTTTTTCAGCATCTCTTCCCTCTCTATTGATATGTGTATGATTGCTCTAGCTTGTTTACTTCGCCTGCTGCGTCGAGTTGAGTAGACGTGTGTTTGTAGTGCTCGTTACGAAAATGATAAAACGAAATCAAGAGCAACACGTCGCGATAAAATTTTGCGAAAGATTGGGCCGCCTTATTCGCGCGACATGTCACCCTCTGACTTTTTTTGTTTCCTAATACAAAATCGGTGGTCAAAGAAACCCATTTGGAGTCGATTACGGACATCCAGGCGGCCGTGACGAGGGTACTCGCGGACATCAAAGTCGAAGCTTTCCAGAAATGTTACGAAGCATGGAAAAGGCGCTGGAATCGCTGTATACCTGCCAAAGAGAACTACTTTTTAGGAGATGGCAGAGTTGTAGAATAATTTGGAAATATACAGTTTTTATGGAATCAGATTCATTACTTAATTGTCATACCTCATATTCTAGGTTGCTTGGAGGGTTAAGATCGTTTGCCATATCCCCAGCTTATCTTTTAGGACACCCAATTTCATCAATTGCTAATTTTTTAAATTTTTGACTTGCTTAAATTTTATTCTTTCCTGTATCCATGTAGTGTCAATGAATATTGTTTTTTGGCACTAACACATGTTCATATTTGAACACACTCTCGGGCGAGACTACTGGTAAGATGATGATAAAACCATAATATCTACACCGCCGATATTACACTCGTATATAACACTTTGACAATTATTTTCGATGCAGTTTGTTCTTTTTTGAACTTGTCAACAGCTGGTGAGGGTTCGTGCGTTGCTTCTATATTATGGCTTAATGTTAGCTAATGTTGAAGCTATGTTGACCACTTTTGAGTTCATGCAGCAGACACTAGAAATATTAAACCTTAGAACGAAGCTATAGGACTCATGCGATAATTTAGTTGTTGTAGTTGGTGGCTCTTCCTTCTGCTGCTCAGTATTACTACAAGGAGTTAGTTCGTTATTCTTTTTGTGCAAAAATTTTAAAATTTTTTTATGGCGGTTTCGCGTCATAGCTGCAATGATACGAGGATTGTCGTAATTGCCTCAATACATACGCACATTAGGTTATTTGATTCCTGAGTTAGAAAGTTAATATAATTAAATCGTTTAATTCACCAGGTATGGTGTTAAGTGGGTGAAATATCTGCATACTTTATTGTATTGCTCTGTTCTAGGATATATAGGTATCAAATAATATAGTCTGATACAAAATATGAAAACAAGATGGTCGGTACCTCGAAACTGAGTCCAACTTTCTTTCAATTGCATGTTGCAGCGCTTCCACAGCGGTTTTTTTAAAATACTATAAAACCTTTGTCTATGGTTGTGCGCGAGGTAAAGATGGCATATTGTGACCATCATGCTCGATCTCCTAAACTACTGGACTGTCGTCATTGGTAGTATTTTTTTTTTTTGTGAAATATTATAATCAGTAATGCTTGTTGTGATCGGATATTTTTCATTTTGAGCCTTTTTCGATAAGATTGTCACTATCTGATCCCAAATTACTTCGAGTCGACGAAATGGTGACATTTGGATAAGCGCTGCTGTCGTCGTAAAAAACTCAGTTTCACATTCACTCTTCGAATAATCAAAACAATTAAAGAACTTTTTGGAATCTTCCTGATTAATGAAACGATGACTTCTCTGTTACACTCTACTACTTATAACTTTGAATAATGAAGTAACAAAAATATATTTCACTGAAAAGCATATGCCGGTTTCTCAAGGGATCATTTAAATTTCAATTTAAATTTGTAAGATTTTTATCAAAATTGACATTAAATTAAAATATAAAAATTTTTAGCATTATTTAATTACTATTACTTTCGTACTGGTCACTTGAAAGTACAAAATTTTCCTCGAAATTATTTTTTCGATGAGCACTTACTCAAGTCGAAACGTAAATGACTACAAAGCTCACGTACAAATGGCAACTGAACTAAAGATTAACGGATATATTAAAGCAGCAGTTCACGTGATATAATTTTAAAAATGCTTGTTTATACATGAATATTTTGCAAAAAATAGACATTTGTTGCCTGGAGGAACCAACAGGCGTTTAAGGGTTAGGATAATTAGAGATGACGTTTGCTGGTCATCAAGTAGATCATAGCAAACTTAAGAACCGCTTTGAAAATTTTGAGATAATTCATTTCTTATTGTTTTGCATATTTTGATAGCTTATATGGTTATAATGCCAGGCTACAATTTTAAGGAATATTTCAAATATTTCTAGGGTTACAGCTTTCTACCGACTGAGCGATAGGTTATGTTTGGCTAGGTTAGATGGCTGATCTAGAGTGTTCGTTAAATGGCCAGGAATATTGTCTTGAAACTAAATAGCATAAAATCTGCTACCATCTGTGTATTTACTTCAATAGAGAATATTTTTCAGTTGGCCAATTATAATTTTTAATAATTTTTTAAGAATTTCATTATATTCAAGCATTTCAATTTATCTCAATTAAGGATTAATCAGCTGAAAATATCGCTACACTTTTTCTCTATACGAAAATGTGACATTGCAGTTCAGCTGCAAGCCCCTACCGCCTGACGCCACACATAAGCACATACATACATAACTCCAAAAAAGATGCGTGCAAGCCTCCAAGCGCACACCACCTACGACGAAAGAGGCGTCTGCGTAAAAATTTTACAGCGCCACCATATAAGTACTTGATTATTTCCTAGAAACATTTACGGCCGGCCAGCGCAATTAACAACCAAAACTGTAGGAACACACGTAAAAAATCTGTTCCCATAAAAAAAAAACAAAAACAACCAAGACAGAAACAGAAATAAATAAAATTATGAGACACTGCGACACAGCGAGCAAATGGTAACACGAGAACGCCAGAACCCTTCTGTGGCTGCAAATGAGCGCCGGTGCGAGACGGGCCGAGTCAAGTTAGTCATGTCGTAGCAGGTAAACGAGCAGCGTGACAACGCTTATTAGCCTAATTTAATGAGCTATTTTATATATCACTAAATTTGACAGCAAGGTGTCTTCGACAAGATAAGCAAAACGCCACACACGCACACATAAGCGGTAGATACATGAAAATAGAAATTAATTACCGCAATCATGTGACCCAAAACGCTGAGTAAACGTATTTCGTTGGAGGGCCGCAAGCGGTGAAAGGGTCACATTCGTGGTAAAATCAGCAGCAGTTGATGTGGAAATATTTATACAAAATACTATGTAGCGTCCTGCGGCGTAACAAGCTGACTGGCAGCAAAACAAATGCGCATGCGCACAAGTATTTTTGTATTTAAGGCTTTATTGCCTGTCAAAGCCACGCATATACATGCTGATACTAACCGCTCGGTCCATTTTACCTGTCTACTTGGCTCGTAATGCTTTGCCATCAGTCGAACTACACAAATTCCTCGCCTCCAAATTATTTAGTTGGCCTTAAATTTTTATTTTCAAAATTTTATGAACATTAGAACTGCGTTGGAGCTAAAAAAAGGAGTCAAACAGACCACTATATATGCTTTTCAGCTGGTGGCTTATCGTTAAATGGCAGTTTGTAATAAATGTTTGACTTATCAAAATATCAAAATCACTTGTACTTGTCTACGCGCCGCACAAATATTCTATAAGTGTGTTGTCCACAAAATGTTACCGAAACGGTGGGAGAAACATCTGTAAATCTAATTTCATTTCAAAATAATAAGGGTAACATATAAATAAAACGAAGAAATGCAAGTAGAAGCAGTCTAAAATAGTGTACGCAGGCCAAAAAGCAGAGCAGAGGCCAACTACAAGCAATCATTGCAACATTGAAGCAACTTAGTGTGTGTTTGTGTTGCCAGCAAAGCAGCTTCACAGTGAGGATGAGCGATAATCATCAACAAATTGTTGGACGGACAGCTACATGCAGTCAGTCATACGCATACAAACACTTGGCCGTGCATATACACAACCACACACTTTTCAAAACACCGCAGTCCACACAATTGTCCACTCGCCGTTGATTAACCACGCAGTAAGGGCCAAAATTTTTAATAGTCCTCACCGACAGCTGGTCAGTTGATATGCGCTTGCCCGCCAACAGTTTTTTTTTTTTTTGGTCAAAATGAAAGTGAAATGAAATAAAATAAGAAGTGCGGGATTCTTAGGTGCTGAAATGGCGTTCATTTGCTAGTTTTAATGCGCTCTTATCTTGTTACCTCGCGCCTTACTCCGCCAACCGCACACACTAACTTTATGTGTATAACGGGTGATTTTTTTGAGGTTAGGATTTTCATGCAGTAGTATTTGACAGATCACGTGGGATGTCAGACATGGTGTCAAAGAGAAAGATGCTCAGTATGCTTTGACATTTCATCATGAATAGACTTACTAACGAGCAACGCTTGCAAATCATTGAATTTTATTACCAAAATCAGTGTTCGGTTCGAAATGTGTTTCGCGTCCGTGTCCGATGAGCGATGAGGCTCATTTCTGGTTGAATGGCTACGTAAATAAGCAAAATTGCCGCATTTGGGGTGAAGAGCAACCAGAAGCCGTTCAAGAACTGCCCATGCATCCCGAAAAATGCACTGTTTGGTGTGGTTTGTACGCTGGTGGAATCATTGGACCGTATTTTTTCAAAGATGCTGTTGGACGCAACGTTACGGTGAATGGCGATCGCTATCGTTCGATGCTAACAAACTTTTTGTTGCCAAAAATGGAAGAACTGAACTTGGTTGACATGTGGTTTCAACAAGATGGCGCTACATGCCACACAGCTCGCGATTCTATGGCCATTTTGAGGGAAAACTTCGGACAACAATTCATCTCAAGAAATGGACCCGTAAGTTGGCCACCAAGATCATGCGATTTAACGCCTTTAGACTATTTTTTGTGGGGCTACGTCAAGTCTAAAGTCTACAGAAATAAGCCAGCAACTATTCCAGCTTTGGAAGACAACATTTCCGAAGAAATTCGGGCTATTCCGGCCGAAATGCTCGAAAAAGTTGCCCAAAATTGGACTTTCCGAATGGACCACCTAAGACGCAGCCGCGGTCAACATTTAAATGAAATTATCTTCAAAAAGTAAATGTCATGAACCAATCTAACGTTTCAAATAAAGAACCGATGAGATTTTGCAAATTTTATGCGTTTTTTTTTTTAAAAAGTTATCAAGCTCTTAAAAAATCACCCGTTACATATTTTTAAGCGTGTGTGCGTTTGGGCTCATATCAGCATCTGCAAGTGTTTTTGCGATAAGATACATGTTGGCTGATTACTCACTTGTAATCGTAGTTGGGTAATTAATATTGCGGCTGGACGATATGTGTGGCCAAAAATGGAATTTCGGGTCAAGCTAATTTCCTTGTAATTTTAGATTTAATTTAAAAAAAATAAGCAGGAGGTTGTCCCAACTGGCAAGTGATTGTCGATTTTTGTGGCATATGTCTTCTTTTTGGCTAAAAAGTTTTCGATTTCTTCTACTTAGGTCTTTAGTTTGCCATAGATTCTAAAAAATCAAATTTAAGGCGATCAAATGGTTAACTAGTTATTGAGATCTCAATGGGATGATATTCAATTGGCATAGCACAGAAAAGGTATCTTTGGAATATAACGAAGAAAAGTACTTTATAGTTTATCTGTGAGATATAACGAGGAAGGTACTTGAAAGTTTATAAGTAATCGTGGAGCTAATTAATTATGTCATGAAATATGAAGCTTGCAATAAGGTGGTTGATTATTACAGTTAAGAAATTCAAAATCTGTGACAAATTTTTCGTATGTTTAAACTCTTATGAGCACCAAATAAGAGTAGTAAGTCTTTGTTCAAAATTTTAAAACTCTTAATTTGATTTTCAAAATCTATGTTGTCCACCTCAAAGTAATCCTTCTTGGACCCAACAAATATTTGCGAAAGGTTAGTGCAATTTTTGAAACAGTTGTTGAAGTCAATATCTACATAGAATAACCTTCAATGCGCGCAGAGATTCAAGTTTAATGACTTCTATTGATTCCAAACCATTTTCCTTGAGCAGTCGTTTGAGTTTGCTGAATAGCCAGAAGTCACATGCAGCTCAATAAGGCAAATATCGTGCTTGTGACAAGATATTGGTTGAAAATTGGGCGAAAAACTCCTGAAGAATCAATGCAGTATTGGGTGATGCATTATTGTAGTGCAAAAAACAGCAGTTGTCGGTTCATAATCTCGCCTTTTTTTTACGAGTAGCTTCGCGCAAATGACGCTCAACACCCAAATAGTATTCTTTGTTGACAGTTGGAAGGAATTCGGAAAGCACTAAACCTAATCGCAGAAAATTGTCAACATAGCCTTGATTTTTAGCTGCTTTGACGTGGTTTTTTCATGATCGGCTCTTCTTTTTCTAGATATTCGCTAATTTACCATTTGTTTCCAGGTCGTAAGCACAGATCCAAGACTCACCGCCAGTAATAATTGTTTTCATTACGTCATGAAAGTCGGAAAGCATTATTTGACGGACCTTAAGATGACGCTGTTTTTAAAAAGTTTAGTGATTTTTGAGTAAATCAAGCTTTAATTTTTCTTTCCTCCCCAAATGGTTTTCACTAATACTTCCGCTATTCCAAAGATATCAGTTAGATCTCGGACTGTTAAACA
Organism: Bactrocera correcta; assembly: GCA_027475135.1. Classification (NCBI taxonomy): domain Eukaryota; kingdom Metazoa; phylum Arthropoda; class Insecta; order Diptera; family Tephritidae; genus Bactrocera; species Bactrocera correcta. Next base: position 99,784,938 of record CM050323.1, on the reverse strand, counting down.
TCGATTCTCAAGCACTAATTCTTTTATTTTATTGACGTGTTGATCATCAGTTGTTGTTGAAAGCCATCTTGGACGCGGTTCGTCGTCTATGCGTTCTCGACCCTCTTTAAATATATTTTTTTTTTCAATCAAATACACTTGCTCGTGACAAGCCCTTTCCAATATTCTGAATCATTCGGCGTCAGAAAATTTATTTCGCACACAAAATTAAATGGAATTTCTTTGTTGAACCTCAAACGCATGCGTATAATAAATACTAATAATTAATTTGATATGAATTTGGCACTATGTTACTAACAGTCATACAAATCTAGAAACAAATATCAACAAATAGGTTTTTGTGCGAAATTTAGATTAAAAGTCTTACTATATTTTGCCCAGGAGAGATTTGACAGGTCAGACTCCCGTTTGGAATATCAAACTTTAAAGCACTTGCTTTTGTTTTGCCAGAGACGTCCCAACAATTGGCAAGACTTTATGTCTAACCGTCGGGGTGCCAATTAGAGATCTTTTAGTAACCCTTTAATTATAACTTAGTTTAATCTACTGAGTAGAAGGTCAATACATTGCCTGAGACTCTGTTCTGATGAAAATAATCTTATGACAGATAATGTTTTGATTAAAGCCAACCTCGCTAACTTAAGTTATCTTCCCAGTCTATTGATAATCGGCATTAGCTCTTATCAATGCATCAGATTTGAAATTTGCAGCAACTCTGCTAGTTAGGTTATTGTAAGTAGAAAAAAAATACTGTATTTGCTAATACGGTTCGTGAGATTGGGACTTAAGGGGCTATACCAGTGTGACACTTTCAAAAAAAATTTTTGTGTTTACTTTTTCGATAACCTATATTTCCATAACTATCCTGTGAAATCGGGTATGCCATGTTTTGAATAGTTTTTGGATGGCAGCGTTCGAAAGAGCGACCATGATGATTGGTTGAGAATTGTCAATATGGCATTAAAAAGCGTCAATTTTTTATCTAAAAAAATTATAATTTTTTTTTTAAATTATGCCATTTTGTTAAGTTTTGATATTTTACAAAGATCGTAAGTCATTGTATATGAAATATATTTAAATTTAATAAACTTTTCAAATTGTTTTGTTCAGCTTCTCATTCGGCCGAAATTATGCCAGCAGTTTGGGCGCTTTTTTTTGGCACTTCCGAATACAGCCCATAACTTCGTTATTTTTCAACATTTTGTAAAAAAAAAAAATCTTAAAATTGATAATGATAATTGAAATGTAAACTAAAAGTAGTTTAATTAAAATTCCAATGAGAATCTACTTGTTTATGCCATTCAACTTTACCAAAAAATCTGCATTGTCAAGTTCGTGTTCCAACTAAATTCTTTTCCCGCAACAGCTTGGTAAAAAGTTTGTTCAAAGAAGTTAGCCTAGAATACTAAAAATAGAAAGCCGTTTGCTCTGTTGGAAGGAATGAGTGGGTAAAGCTTTGGTTTGATGAGATACAAGTTCCTAAGTGAATACCATAAATCATATTGGCTTAGAGTACGGCTGCCTAATTAGATAATAGATAAACTGTTGATGCCAGCAAGTGCTGTAATTTTTCACAAAAGTAGTATGTGTCTCTTTTAGTTATTTTTTTTATTTTCCGAAAATTTAAGAATAGTTATAAGCATTTTATTTTTAATCAACAGGACTGAATACTAGAAAAATAATTTTCATTAAGATTCACTTTTCTTTACATATTTTTTTAAACCACTTTTTATAAATTTAATCTGATCGCCTATTGAAGCTTCTGTGACTATATGTCAACCTCTCTTCGACTACGTATCACATCGTATACTACCTAATATTAAATGGCTTGCTGTAATTGGACTTCTAAAACTTTGAAAAAAAAAAAAAATGTTCCGTTGTTATCAAAAAACCACTTAGCTTTTCAATGGGGTACTATCGCTGCAAATAAATTTAGAAAACACCCTTCATCCCTATTTTCCCTGTCAATTGGTTTGAAAACTTTATTTACTTTCACTTTTACTTTCTCACGCCTTTTGGAAAAATATAAAAAGCAATGTCATAAAATCTCGCCCAAATTTTCCTAATATACAATATAGTGCTACCAAGCACCAAAGCTGCAGTAGTGGCCACCGAATCTGAAAGTAAATTCACATGCACATACACATACATACATGCACAACTAGTGCAATATATTGCCTTATCGTGGCAAACTGTAACTCATATGCTCACCCTAGCCAAGGATATGCTTTGATACAACACAGCTACTGTTGGCTACTGCTTGTGAACCCAGCAAAAAGAACCAAAGCAAGGTCTGCCCTTCTTGCAACATACAAGGCAGCCCCACTACATTGCACTCCAACTGTTGGCGATGTCACTGTCAATGTCGCTTAATGCCAACAACATTTAAAACTGCGATAAATAAAGCACAGTACAGCTCAGCAGCAACAACAACAGCAATAACATATAATATTAAACCGATATATGTTTGTTCTTGTGCGCTAAGTAGGTGAGCTGCGCTAGTTTCACCTTTTTCAGGCAACCGAAGTTGTGTTGCCACAGTCGCGACACTGATTGCTCGTGCAACATTCGATTTTTTTCTGTGTCAACTGCAATTTTTTTAGCATTCGTGCTACATATACACCCTCTAAGTGGAACTGCTGCTTCTTCTGCCCGTTCTTCTTCATATGCTTGTTCTTCCAAAAACGTTTACGCGCTGCACTTGGCAATCATGCGCTGACCATGGCTTGGCACTCACTATATAGAAATACTCGTATGTGTGATAGATATGTGTGCGCTTAGTGCTTTAGTCACTAACTTGATCCATTAGCAGCAGCAAACGAAGGTAACCAGAGCAATAATAACAACAATAACAAGCGCAACGTATTGCGTGTGCAACACGATTGCACGAGTTGTCGTTGGCGGCAGAAGTTTAACAGTTTATTGTTGTTGCCATTGTTATTGCTTGTTGTTGTCAATGTGTTGCGGATGTATGCTGCAACGCTGCATTGACATTTGGTAAATATTATGGCAAGTTGTTGCAGATAAAAAAACCGAAAAAAGGCAGCAGAAGGAAAAAAAGCAGTAAAAGAAGAAGTAGCAACAAGAAGATGCAACGCCAGACGTATGGCAACGGAAAGCGCGCCAACAAAGCAACGAAGAGTCACACTTTGGCACTTTGGCACGTTTGTGCTAATATGTGCAACGTGTGAGCACATGCGCACTGTGGCGACACAATGACTCACCACATACCACTACACTCACTATAAAAACTAAAAATATTTATATAAATGTGTGCGAAATAAATTTATTTACCATCATGCTCTATTTGTTGACTGTGCAGCAATGAAGGCCAACTAGTCAACTGAGCTACCCAAAGCTGTTGGTGGCAAGGTCACACATACTTTTGTTGATGGAATGGTTGGCACAAAAATATGCTTACAACATCGCTGTCAACGGTTAAAGGTTATCTCTTAATCAGCATCATAAAGGTAGAGGCTTCAGATGGGCATCAGGCATAGGCTCTTAATTCGAAACTAATGTTCTCGATTAACCCCTCGATAACTAGGTTTATTCGTCATGAGGGCGTTAAACACTTTACAAAGTTTAAAAAGCTGGCTAAAAAATTGCAGTGATCTTCAATAAATTCTGATTTCTACCCTAAAATCACACCAATTACTACTTTGAGTGTCTCTTGGCTTGAACAATTAGTACCCTTGTGCCAGTGATGTTTGTAGCTATAAAGATCATTCGACTACTCGGGCTTAATGTTTAAGAATATCCGCATAATTGTAAAAAACGGAAATATATCAGCGATTCTGAATTAACCTTCATGTTTCTTTTCCTAACGTTCATAATTATTGACCTTATTGATTATTTATATTCTAGTTAAACAACTTTGAGTCATTTGACTACATGATTGACCTAAAAAACTTGGATTGGCTTATCTCGATTACCTTGAAAGTCGTAAATGCTCTAAAAAAAATCCTCTTGCTTTCTTCGCCTATCAGGTTTAGCTACTTTAACAAATTATTTAATATTTGATAATTTTTCTTTGGTGCACCTCGTATCTCTCACGGGCACATAAAATTACACATTCTACGGTTGTTGATTTTCCAGGCTTAGAGCCACACTAACGAAAACACTCCAGCTCTGAAAGTATTCCACAGTAGTACCCGCCTGGGGAAGCAGACGAAGAGGAAGACTTCCACTCCGTTGGAAGGACCAAGTGGAGAAGGACCTGGCTTCGCTTGGAATATCCAATTGGCGCCACGTAGCGAAAATAAGAAACGACTGGCGCGCGGTTGTTAACTCGGCTATAAACGCGTAAGCGGTGTCACACGCCAATTAAGAAGAAGAAGCCACACTGATAAAGTCCGATCAGTTTGTTGACTATGTGATTGGATCTTTCACACTATACGCTCGATGGAACCTTATACGCGATGTTGAGGAGGCTTATCCCACGGTAGTTGGCGCAGATTGTGGGGTCTCCTTTTTTATGGATTGGGCATAGCACACTTAAAATTCAATCGTTAGGCATACTTTCGTCTGACCATATTTTAAAAAGAAGCTGGTGTATGTTTCTTATAAATCCTTCGCCGCCGTGTTTGAATAGCTTGGCCGGCAATCCATCGCCGCTTTATTGTTCTTCAGACGGCTAATTGCTTTTCGTGCTTCTTCATAGTGGAGCAATGAAATGTTCGATCCTTCGTCATGAATTGAGGAAAGACCGATAGCGTGAGGAATTTTCCTATGTTGGAATCTAATACTATATAAGTAGATAACCATATTCTGGGCCATAGCGAAGTCGATCAGCGGCAACCTATTTGCCGATGTTTCATCATCACTCTTAATAAATAATTACTTAAAGGGTTAAGGGTAGTCAGAGGCACGAAAAAATTAAAATTTTCAGTATTTTTTTTTTGCTATTAAATCGTGTTAATTTATCAAAGTAGTAATATGGCATTATTGTAGAATATTTTGACTTGAAGTCATGAAAATTTCAAAAAAGAATTTAATTTCCAAAGTTATAGTTGTTTGTGTTGACCCAGTTCCAAAAAAAGGTACTTGCGGTAACAATCAGTCCTTGTCCTTGTCCATGGATATTCATATAAACTCCATTGGTAAAAAAAAATTAGTTTTATAAATAGATAATCCCGGGTCTGATCGAAGGATTTTTTTTCTTCAAAAATTAACAAAATGGCGGCCTCGAGAAATTTTTTTCTAAATTTTTGCGAAAAACTCAACAGTTAATTGGTCTTAAAAAATCGAAATTTTTGAAAAAATAAAAATCCTTCCATCAGGCCCGAGTTTATTATGTATTCTGAAAGCTGTATAAATTTCATTAAAATCTACTTAGCGGTTTTCGATTCAAAAAACATAGTTTTGAGAAAAACGCGTTTAAAGTTTCACACTAGCGCTTTGAAGTGCCTGAGCTCTGTTTGTTATTTGTCGAATAACTCAAAAACTAATTATCGGATCAGCCTGAAATTTTCAGAGAATATTTTTAAGATATTACATTTAACGAAAATGCAAAAATAAAAAATAATAATTTTTCGAAAATTCTGCCTACTCCTAAACCCTTAAGAAAAGTAGGTTGCTGAAGTCTTTTCACAAATTTTTTTTTTAACCATTTGTTCCTGTAAATTACATCTATTTCAGTGTTTTTTTGTTTTTGTTTTTGAAATTTATCTATATTTTGTTGTTTTTCTTAAAAGGGGAGCCTGCTTTATAGGCGTCAAAAAATCTATACTTTCAAGGATTTTTTTGTAAAGGAAAGAAATGTTTGATTGAAATGAAACTTTTACGATTTATTTGTATATACCTGAAGAGTCTTCTCAAATTTTTTTATTATTTTACATTCTATTCTTCATGTTTAACGACATTTACGGAGGCGCCTCGAGTGTGCAGTTTGAGTGTGGCGGGCAAGATGCAGGTCGCAATTTTCATCTGAAACAAAAAAACAAAAAAAACTTTTAATTCTCAATAGTGTAATTCCTAGGTGAACCAAAAAAATTCAACAAGGAGTGAAAAAATCAACAATTTTTCGCTGATTAAAAAAAGAATGAATTTTTAAACCAAAAAAATTGACTTTAAATCGTTTAAAAACCAGATTAATGTTAACTTTCTTGGTTCACCTAGGATAGAATTTAATTCCAAATACAACGTATCGTTTCGATAGGAGGTTTACTTTTTTTTAAGAAAAACCATTCAAGAAAAATCGTAAAAATGAAAACCGAGAAATCGCACGTCAAAGTTTTCGCTTTCTGCCCAATCGCTCATACATATATCCGCTAGACGCTCGGTCACTATTTCCCTTCTAGCTTCGCAAATATTTCGAATTCCACTTTAAACTTTGGGGGCGTATTCTTAGATTATTTTTAAAAAGATTTAAGCCAAAAAAAAAATAATAATCGATTTTTCGAAGCTTCTAAAGCAGGCTCCCCCATTAATACTTTTATTTCGATGAACTAAATACTTGGTTGCCGTATAGAGGAAGCAATTGAAGTTACTTTACTAAACCCAATGAAATAAACATTTGCATGGCTTAAATGTGCAAAGATCTTGATTTTGGTATACTTTCTAGATTTATATTGCAGCAACAAAAACAAAAAAAAAATATATATATATAAACAGCCAAGAGAAATATTTCCAGCCAATTACTTAATTGTGTGAAAACGACATTTTAATTATGTGCGTTCAAGCACAAGGCAACAACTACATAAACACTTAAAATAAAATAAAAAAATACAAAAAAAAGCAACAACCAATGCAATTTTAAAATAACATTAAAAGCATACAATAACACCAGTAGCCACATTTCAAATTGCCAACACATGGCCAGTTCAAAGCGACGGCTTCATTAACCCGAAAGCCATTGAAATAAGGAGAAGCAGAAAAAAAACACAGCAGCAACAACAAAAGTGGCGACGAAAAACTCCACGCTTAATGCATTTAAAAGAAAATGAGCTTAAAAGCTAAAGAGCGCGTGAAATAAACGGAGACAAAGGCGCAATTAAACAGATAGGCAAATGCAAAGCAACAACAAAAACAATTAAAAAGCCACAATAACAACGGTAAGCAAATGAATTTGAAACATTTGCATTTAATACAAAATTATTTGAAATATTTAATTGCCTTGTCGAACTGACAAACAAACGCGCACAGCAATAGCCACGTATATGTATATGTATATACATATATATATGAGAGAGACATGCAAACACACTCTTATATATTTACATAAACGCATAAAGAAGCATTTTACGCATTAATACGAACTGAAACGCTGTGGCGTTGCTTTAATGTGCTCGCCGAACAAGTCACACAAATGCCACAAGTTGCACGCATTCCAAAGCAAGCGGCAAGTTGCTTAACATGGCCAGCAATAAAGCGAAATTAAATATATGAAATGTAAAAGCTTACCGCGTCCCTGCGAAATTGCTACTGCGGCTGCTTTACACACACACACACATTGCCAAGCACAAGCGTGTAAATCAATGTGCTACCGCTGAACGCAACACTTGTGCGCTGTCGTGCGAACGCTTGCATTTGTGGCATGTGGCAGTCAATAAAATGCAATGCAAATTCAATGACTGCTTTCGATTTTACGTTTGGAAAACGCTTTGCCGCAATAAGGCCTTGTTGCTGCTTTATATTTACATACATATATATATACATATATATGTGCCTTCGAGAATCTGTTGTGGTGGCCATGCCGGGCATCCGGTATTTACTTTAAATGTTCGATTTCGAAAAGCGCGCACATTTGCACCTGTTTACATTTCATGCGCTCTTGTTTAAGCTGATGCTTTCGGTTAGTGAAACAAAGCTTGTTCTAGAGTGTAAGATTATACGCTGATAATTTGTACAACGCACAAAAATGTTTGAAATATTATATTGTAAGTCCTTTTTCTAAAGTGGTCTCTTAAATGGGTGTGGGAAATAATTTTGATCATTATTTTGCATGTCTTTTGCTGATTAATTGCATTGCAGGAAGACTAAAGACTTAAGCGACAAACTTGTTCTACAATATCGGCAAAAAAACGTGCGAAATCGATATGGGAAGCAATAATAAATATATACAAAATAAATATATATGGAGACTTAAGCGACTAACTTGTGCAAAATTTTTTGCACAAAAAGTGTCGCGAAGTCAATTTGTAAGGATTAGTATTGATATATTCCCAGTTGCTTAGCGAGAAAAAAATTCAAAAATTTTAAAACAAAATTTAATATTAGAAAAACATATATAAATGATATACATATACTAAAAGAAGTTTTAATATTTGTATATAAAAATTGCGTGTCACGTGGTTTGTCCGCAGTGGACTAATAAACTACTGAACCAATTTTAAGAAAAATTTAGCACACTGTGTCCAGATCGAACCAACTTAGAAGAGAGGATAGTAAAAATATTGAAAAAAGAAAAATACTCTGAAAGCTCTATTAAATAAGCGCTCTATTAAGCGGACATCTTTGTTAACCAAGCACATTGGCCGAACTCACAATTAATTGTTGTTTATTAAGTACAATCTATTAAACCCACCGAACAGAAAGGCTGCTAACGAGACATTAAATAATCAGCCTTACATTAGTTATTTTATCCAATGATATTTATTTGTATAAATATTTTCAAAATTAAATCTCAAGTATAATCCCTTAGATTCCTTTACCGACAAAAACGTTTTCGCCTTTATTCGTAAATAATATTTTCTCTGTACTGAATAGTCTATTATATGTATGAATAATATTTTAAAATGTATACCAACGAGTATGCAACGAGAAGACGGATCAACTAGTACATATTTATATAAACAGTATGTCCAAAAAGAAATTTCAAAAGGACGTGTTAAGTATTATAAGAACTCTGAACTGTGAATATATAAAAAATTGTACTGAAAACTAAGTTCGAAAACTAAGGAAACATTCAATTCGAATCAAAAATGCAATTTTTATAAATTTAAAAAAAGTTTTAAATAGCCAGCAAAAGCCGAGTAATTTGCTTGGTTCTATAATATTACAAAGAGGTAAGCCTCCCGGCTTTTTTGGCAAGTAATTTAGCAAAACGGTTTTCCGATTTTTTGGTCTTTCAGTCAGTAATAAATCCCTTCAAACGCCAATGAAAGCATGGTATTTAAAAACTAAGAGGCGTTGTTGGTCTTGATATGCCAAACCATTTTCAAGCTCCTTATGTACAGCTGTAAGCGAAAAAATTGCTTTTCGGAAAATGCCAAAGATCAGCTTGTAGGCGAAATCTGTGAGTATGAAAAATTTGAAAAGCTGGCCGACAGGGACTAACAGATTATTTTAAGACCGGAGGATACTTTTGCAGGATACGAAGAGCTCACCTATTGCCTGCTTTGAAGTGTAACATCTGGAGATGGCGACCCCAATTCATTAATCGATGACAATGAAATACATGTTCCATATTCAAATATGGCCGCAAAGAACTCACAAGATCTTGCAATATATTGTCGGATAAAAGCATGAACAACTATTGGAACCTAAGTGAGCTCTGCCCAATCCAAAAAAGGGTCACCTCACAACCTGTTCCAACTACATTGGTAAAGGCATCTTTTATATCGCATATATCGAGGGTATTATGTCAATGATTAAAATGCACCGCCAAGAAACTGATTGGACTTTATCATTGGTGTTTTCTTCATTGATTTAAAGCTGCTTTTGATAGGACGAAAAGGAGCTGCATCTATGCCGCTATGTCCAAATTTTGTTTAGCCGCAAAATTAATACGGCTGTGTAAGCTGATGTTGAGCAACACGAAAAGCTCCGTTAGGGTCAAAAAGTTCCTCTCCAAGCCGAAAAAATAATTTAAGATTACTATGTTAGTATTTTTTTTTTTGTTGTTACATGTGCTCGAGTACATATGTGTATGATACTTCAGGAAGAGCTTGCTGAGGAAACATTGTAGAGATCTCAGAAAATTTAATAATTCAGTTGATGTTGATCACTGAGCATATATTTTTCTGTAATACAGTCATTCACGAAAGAAAATATTATAGAGAATTGTTGGAGAAATTGGTTTGCAAGAAATTTTTGTAAAGGACTGGGCCCCCTGAGGATTCTAGTCCCCGAACATAACCCTCCGCTCTTTTGCTCTTTATACAATAGCTAAACAAACTGTGGCCGAATCCTCAAGTTTTTATGTATGGCCTCTTATGTCTGTTTTTGAACTTTAAGAACATGGTGGCAAAACACTTTTCAGGATATAAGTAAATAGCTTTTTAAACACTAAAATTTTACTTCTTTTAACGCAATATCCATAAATCTCAAAATTTAGAACCCCAAGGTGTAAAAATATATTAAGTAATGTTAGCAAAATTATTTTTGCTAAGATCATACATTTTCCTAAATTTCAAATTTGCAATACAAAAGCGTTCGTTTTTCAATTTACTTATTTGCCTATATTATTTTCATTTACAGAAAGAAGCCATAATCAAAATTCTTTTAAGCATTAAATTATATTTTTTTTGTTTAATTAAACAGCATATATTTTGCAACAAAATGCTTCCTGCTCTATCTATTTCGAAAAATCTTAAAGCATCCGCTAATAAGCCTTTTCACCTCAATTTATTTCCATTACACCTTATCAGCTACTTTCACCTCACTTTCCGTAAAAAAAAGCAATTTTGTGCAATCAATTTATTGCAGGAAAATAATGATGCATTGTAGGGTATCCTCTTCATATTCTCTGCTTTTCATATGTTTACATTGGCGTTGAAAACTTCATCTCAATTATTGATAAGAAATTAAATATTAACGGTTATTTCAACAGCATGTGAGTTGATTCTTGTTCTTGTTTCTGTTACTCCAAATTGCTGCCCTAAAAACATATGTGGTTATGTTTTAATGACAATAAAAATGATCAGCAATGTTTTACACTAGTCAGCAAAATAAAATTTTGAAAGAGTGTAAAATAAATAAACTATTTTTCTTTTTGGAAGCTGAAATTTTTATATAGAAAATGTGCGAAAAAATGTCAAAAATGTGAAAACAAAATAAGTTATTATTAAGAATAGATAATATTAAATATACTTTAGATGAAACAGTGACAGTGTTCATATGACAAAAAATTATAAAACAATAAACAATATAGTCTGTAAAATAAAATAAATATGAAATATTTTCCTCTGAGTGAACCAAAGTTTTATCAAAAAAAAAATCTCAGCACTTTTTTTTTTCTCTTTTGCGAAACGTTGTCCTTTCATAATTGTTTCTGCAACAAATAATCACATTCTAAGTATACTACTGTGCCCAAAAAATAAGGTAACATTGTATTTATTTTGAAAATTCTTTATTTATTCTTCCAAATCAATTTCATCTCCTTCAAAGTAATCCTCTCCCGATGCAATGCACTTATGCCAATGGATTTTCCAGTCTTCGAAATACTGGTTGTAGTCACTTTCCGGGATGGCCTTCAGCCCCGTCTTCGCTGCGGCATGAATCTCCTCTATCATATAAAAACGGTGTCCCGGAGCGGTCTTTTGAGCTTGGTGAAGAGCCAGAAGTCGCATGGCACCAGATCAGGTGAATACGGTGGTTGCGGAACGATATGGGTTGAGTTTTTGGCGAAATGATCACGCAATACGAGGGCAGTATGGGATGGTGCATTTTCGTGGTGTAAAAACCAAGAATTGTCTTTCCACAATTCCGGCCTTTTTAGGCGGATAGCGTTAAGCAAACGACGCATAACGTTCGAATAATATTCCTTGTTGACTGTTTGACCGGGTGGAAGGAATACAATATGCACAACACCATGATAATCGAAGAAAACAGTCAACATGACCTTGATTTTTAAGCGACTTTGGCGCGATTTTTTTGGTCTCGGCTCTCTTTTGGCACGATATTCGCTCGATTGATCGGTTGTGTCGGGGACGTAAGCATAGATCCAAGTCTCATCGCCAGTTAGAATGCGTTTCATGACACCCATGTAGTCGGAAAGCATCGTTTCACACACTTCAACGTGACGCCTCTTTTCCAAAAAAATCAATATTTTCGGTACCAGTCGAGATTTGACGCGCTTGAGGCCCAAAACATCCTTCAAAATGGTATTGGCTGAGCCTTTCGATATGCCAACTTCATCAGCAAGGTCTCTAATTGTTAATCGACGGTTTTTCAACACCAAGTCTTTGATTTGTTGAACATGAGCTTCGTCGGTTGAGGTTGATGGTCGCCCTGGACGCTCTTCGTCTTCGACACGTTCACGGCTGGCTTGGAACTCACTATACCACTTGTAAAAATTTTTTTTAGACACAGCCACCAAAGGCTTTCTGCAACATCTTCAATGTATCCGCAGCAGAAAATTTATTCCGTAAACAAAATTTAATGCAAATTCTTTGCTCAACAAATTTCGACATCGCAAGAAACGAATAACTCACTTTTAGCAGCTCACAAAATGGCACGTATCTCAAACACTGATGAATATATTGACATAAAATTTGACATAAATGTGATTGACAGTACTAGCAACCAAAAAAAAATAATTCTCCAAATCCTTCGACGCGCGCAGATTAAATTCAATTGTCACCTTATGTTTTGGACACGATATCTTCAAAGAGATATCGGTAAGTAGCAATTATCTGATCAAATATATAGTAGAAGTATTCAATTTAGTCACAGAGTATGCAATACTCTCCTCCAAAAAACCTTAAGTTCCTGGCTAAAAATTCTCCATGCACAATTTTTATACTATCGTGCAACAAAGTGTCTCTTTGGACTCATTGCTGCAACATACGATCGCTTGCCCGTGATATTTGCCTTAATTTAAACATTCATACACGCCTCCATTAAACGAACAGAAAACAATTGCAGCCGGCGCGCACTGATTCAGCCAGCGAAAGGCGCCTAAAAGCGCACGAAGAGGCAATAAAAATACAAAAGAAATAATTATAATAATATAAATTGGTAAAAATCGGCAGAAAAATCTTAAACAAACAGAGGGAAATCGGCAATACGCCCTGGGAATCACTAAAACGGCACACAGAATGCAACTAAAACTCAATGAAAGTTAAACACGAGCTGAGGCAAGGCAAAGGCGGAAAAAAACCGAACTGAGCAACTGCAATGTTTAACACAAAAAAAAAAAACACAGAGAGCACGCACGCATACACTCAGGCTCCAAAGGGAGTTGGAAGTGAGTTTGCACCGCAGCGAACAGCGTACTAGGTCAGCGCGCATGAACACGCACACTTGCCAACACACACGCTCATATGTATTGTTACTCTTTTTCGATACTGGCATGTGATCTCGTTTAAACGTACTTTTAAACGCTTTATGCCGCAGTAAATGCGCGCTCGTGTAATGCGCCATAACAAAGTTTTCGTGTCGATTAAATTGCTCTGATTATAGGGACGCCCCAAATTGTGGCACAGACGCGATTGCGCGTCGACCAGCGGATTGTTGGTGAGGGCGACCCTAAACGCGCCCACATAAAACCGCAAAAGCAAACAAACCATTGTATATATGTGAGTGTGCGAAGAAAACATGCGTTTCCCATGCGCGGCGTGAGCAATTTCGGCATGAAATCGTAAGCTCCGAAAGCTGAACGGAAAAAAATTATATAAATTTTTACAAATCGGAAAAAAGAAATGAAATGAAAAGCATTGAATACATGTAATGCGTGTACTCAGTCGCATGATTGTTGTTGTTGTTGCTGCAATTTACACCGTTGCGATCTGTTGGCGATGAACTTTGCAGGTCAATTGCCGAGTAACATGAATGCAAGGCACAGATGAAGTGACCATATCGTGGGTGCTCCAATATGTTTGTATGTACCATATATTGTTTGAAAATTTATACATATATGAAACTTTATATATACATATATCCCTGTATGTATGTTTTAATATCGGCGCAAATCACAACTCATAACTTTGTTGCTATGCCAATGTGCACAAAATATCTTTAAATGTTACGCATATCCTTTTGCTTTTCTTAATTTGTATATTTATTTGTATTTAGAATTTATTTAATTATAAAAACAATAACTAAATTTCATGACAACAGAATTAGTATGAATTAGGGTAGTATGACATTACATAAAATAAAAAAAGAAAGAAAAAAATAAAATTTAAATACAATAAAATTTTATACATTAATTGGGTCGAAAATGAGGCCTAGCGAGTGTCATTTTTTCAATCTTCTACCTTGCAAACTATTGCTCCACAGACATGAGTGACTTACGTTCAGATCGGCCTTAGTATTACCTTATAAATAATCAACTTATTTTCAGACGTCAAGCCGGAGACCTTGGCAGCCAGTGCTTTATTTGTTAAATGAAATAATTATTTATAATTATTGCTCTTGTAAATAAATAAATAAAAAATATTTTCAGACTGAGGCGGTATCTTGACATAAAGAACCAGTAAAACTGTGCCTAATTTAATCTTAGCTGAGTTCTTCTTATTTTTACATTATGTTTTCAAGTACGCCTCTTATTTATTATAAACCAAAGTCACTTGCGGGAAATTTTTGTGCTTGATGGTATATATACTACTTGTACGGAGTTTTCGGTGTTGATGCCCATGTTGTATTTGGCGAGCCACAGTTCTAGAGCAATAAGTTGTATCTGCAGTTTTCTGGAGGTGGTATTAGGGTTCCCATTTGATGCAGTGTAGTGTCATCAGCAAAGGTTGCCGTCATTGTGGAGTCAGAGTTGATCACTGGACAGTGTGCTGTACAAAGAATGCAGAACGTGGGGGTGAGTATATTGCCTTGGGGCAGCGCATCATTAACAAATCCGATTCATCATCACGACATCTAACGTAACACGTCCGATTCCAAATAAGACTTTAGCAGCAAATAATAGGACATTGGTAGTATTTCCTTTATTTTGAGTAATAGGCCTAGTTGATATACTTTGTCAAATGCTTGGCGGACATCCTTTAATTTGAATAATAGGCCTAGTTGACAGACTTTGTCAAATGCTTGGCGGACATCAAGTAACAACAGAGTGGTATTTATTATTTTCCATATCATCAGTTATAAAGTGTTATACTCTATTTCTCAATTGTGCCATGAAATTTTCTGAAGCCCAAGTGATGATTCAGAAAAGTTGCTTGTCTTCCAATACCGGCAAAAGCCTGCGTACAAATATTCTTTCGAATACTTTCCAATATTTTTTCGAGATGATTACCAGTAGACTAATTGGTCGATAAAAATTAACCAAATGTTCAGGTGTTCCGGGTTTAAGAATTAAAATAAACTCGCCACATTTCCATTGCGATGGGGAACGACAAAGTCTGAGTATTCCATTAAAAAATTGGCAATCATGCAAATTATGTTTTCAGATAGAGCATTAAGTGCAAAGGCAATAATTATGTCATAACCTGGTGACTTTTTTCTCGCCATTGCGTGGATCTTCTCCTGCAATTCTATAGCATTTATTTCAGCAATCGGAAATTCCATTTGACAAGCAACCTCACCTCGGCTTTCTCTGCATTGGTCCTGCACCAATGGCCTCTGCATATGTCAACTCTTCTGTTATGTGTTGCCTTTTCCAGATGATTTAACTGTTCTCAATGTGGATATGTATTCAGTACAACAGCTTTTTATAAAATATTGTATCGTCGAATGTATTGTCAGCTTCATGCCAGAGCCTCCTTATAGTTTGGCTTTATTTGTTATTATCATAAAGTCCCTAAATGACTGATGAGAAAAACTATATATTGAAAAATTTCAGACCAAATAATTGAACCACTGATTAATTAGTTCAAACTACTCCATTGAAATTACTCAAAATAAACACATAATCAGTTATCTTTTACGTGCGGAAATATATTAATTTATAATTTTATGCCTTATGTTGTTCATTCACCGAAAACGCTCCAATCAATAATTTCTTTAGTTTGTTAGCCATTACTAACTGTCACCTAGCAATCAAGCAAAATTTGTTACTTTTAAGAAGCTTAGCTGGACTTGGCCCTTAAGTTGAAATATTAAATAGAGAATCGATTCTTAGCTTCCGTTGGTATTTATTACTATAGCTAAATAGGCCGGCGTATATTGGTTTTTTGTATCAATCAATCTCGGAGTCTTTAATCGAGAGAACCTTTATCCATGGAAACTCGAAAGTAATATAATGGAGCTTTACTTTATTTTGAAGCTTTCAGGAAAGCTTACATTATGTGGTACTTAATGAAGATAATAATACTTTCTCAACTCAAAGCTAATGGATTAAAGTATTTTTCAAACCGTCTTCTTCTCCTCACTCTCATTATACACAAAATAGAAGCAAGCCAAAAGAATATAAAGAAGTCTGTGGGCTAATCTAAGGCAGTTGGGACTATGTCATTGGAATGGAACCGGATTTGTACTTAACAATTCGGCAGCGCTCCTCAAAAATATATATCCTGCCAACAACATCAACTACAAGCTAGTTAAGGCCCGCTAAGTGATCCTTCAAAAAGATTATCCGTTATTGCAATAAGTGACATTTGCATCGACCTTTGTTGTACAAAGTATGATCTACAGCTATAACATCCAGACATCTAAAGTCCAAGGGCTTGATATGAATACCAATATTCTAATTAAAGAAAATTGGTCTATATGAGAAGTGGTTCTGATATTTTTGCCTTAAAGAAACGCCAGACGTGTTCTTGGAGACAAAATACATATTAAATAAACTCAGACACTCCATAGTAGCTTTTTGGAGTCTTTTTGCTGACCATCTCTTTAATCATAGAACTCTTGAAAACTCCTATCACACACTAGTTCCACTCAGCTAGGTGAGTTGTCATATGCAAGCCGGGTATTCTAGGCTATATAATATATTTGCTTGCATTTTATTTATCATCTAACTGATTCTCCAGACAATTTCTTCAAAAAAGTTGAATATGAAGTATTTTGCTTACTACTTCAACTACCTTTTACTATCGCTGCATATCGCTGCTTCACAAAACCTAAGCCGTTTTGAGAAGAATCAGACTGAATCGTACATGGAAACCATGGCCATTTGTTTAATATTTTATACTTGATTATAAACAGATAAGACTTCACAAGATTAGAAAGGCGGATTATCAGTAGAAATTAGTAAATTTAACCTTAAATAAGCTGGAGCATAACAAATATATATTAAAAAAAAAAAAAAAAAAAAATGTTACCACAAATGGACATTCCACACTTCCTAAACACTCTTCACACTTCTTTCTTATTACATGACGTAAACTACGTCTGAAGCTTTCCCTCAGCATTCATTTCAACTCAAGTAATGATATTTATTTTTGGAGATTTTTATTGCAGTTAATTACCCATTGCAAGGCGCATGCGCCACACAATCTTAAAGGTAACATCAGCCTTAGACTGAAAAGTGCTTACACACATACAAATAGAACTTAATATGAAACTGTTGCATTGTAACTCAAGGGCATGTAGAAAAGTTGCTATTGTTCTAAAGCTTACTGTACAACTATTGTCGCTTATGTTGCATTTTGTTTTTGTTGCTCGCGTTGCAGATGCACTAAGGTATTATGCTTTTTATTTAGTCGTGCCGCTTGCCTTCCTGCCACTCAGCGCTTTGACGGAGCGAGTGCCTCACTCGTTGGTGTTGACTTGAGTGGCAGTTGTTGCAATACCAGCCGCCAGCTTGTGCAACAACCATGTGTGTTTGAGTGCGTATATGTCGGGTTGTGAATGAGCGCACACGTTGACGTTTTGTTTGACACCTCATTAACATGACATTTACATGAGGTTGAGGTCTGACTAATTTGCAACTCGTGGGCCTACACTAGTTTACATATATTGCGCGATTGTGTGTTTATGCAAGTATGGGTATATGAAAGGGGCATGCAAGTATATGAGCTCTTGAGATTACTGCTTTATAGAGCAATAGTAGGGAACTTTTTAATAGTGTATAGATATTACTGATATGTTGTTAAATTGTCTGATATTTCAATAAAGAGTTCCTTAAAGTGAATTTCGATATAACTTTGTTTGAACATTTTTTATTTTAAATATAAATTCCTTCAATTGGAAAAACTAGCGTCAACAATTTTTCTGTTGATGTAAATATCTTTCTTAATTTCAATAATTTTTGACCGTATCTCGAGGTCCTTATCTTAATTTGGATTCTCTTTGTCTCTTAACCTCTGTATGCACAATTCTATTGTTATAAACAGTCGTTCAAATATAAAATTTCAACATTTTTATGGTTTCCATGAGTTTCTTTTCGAAAATTCATTATCCAGTATTTCATTTTCACAAGCATGGGGCTCATATATCCCAAGAGAAATTTAAAAAATTGTAACAACTACAGTTCAAACTCAGTATAGATAGGAAAAGGTCTCATTGGTAGTTTGGAGTATTTTTTATAATATCAGCTGATTTCACAACGATATGTTGTAAAGATATTCGTTAATTAAAGATTTTAGCCATTATGTAAGAATTTTAACTAATTATCATGATAAATAGTAAAGTATTATATTTCTTTTCACCTAATATGACATGTTATCATAATAGTGATACTAAAAATGTGCAGTTGAGTCTATATATTCCCATTATCCTTAAATCATCAAAAGATTTTTACTTAAAGTAATTGCTTCAATATTTTCGTTAAATATTTACAGTCGCAATATCGTAGCTGTTTGACTTTCAAATTCAATTACTTGACTCTAACCGAGCGGTCAACAGTTTATTGGCGACCTAATCAATCAATAACGTTTGAAATAACATATGTTGCATGTGATTAAACTGAACAAACATTCTCACTTAAAGTTCAAAAGTGATTGAACACAGGAAGAACAAAAAAACCAATAAACTCTTTGAATTACTTAAATGTCAACTCATATGAGCAGGCAGTTGCATCAGAAAAACAATTTCCTGTGACATCCTTTGTGTGATCTTTTTTATATACTTTTTTTGCTTTTTTTCCTTTCATCACAAACATTTTTAAGCATTTGATTGATTGCTCGAAAAAACTGATTTAAGTACGCTTTCTTGTTATATGTCATGTTTTGTTGTTATTGTCGTTGTCACCTTAACTAATCGCTGCCTTTCTTCGCTTTGAGTTGAATGCTCAGAGATGCGCGTTTCACTGAAGAGTGATCGATTTGTCTGAATATATATACATGTATTGAAAGTGAATGCCCATGTGTACATATGTAAGCATGCTCTCATCTGAGGGCAGCAAGTTAAGAAAATTATTGGTATTTAGTTTAATAGAAATGTTTGAAATGGAACACACTCCAGTACAAATTAAAGAATTTTTTAAAATTCAATTTTTGCAAAGAGGAAAAATAGAGTATACTTCTTCTTTACTGGCGTAGACACCGCTTACGCGATTATAGCCGAGATAGAATACTATATGTTACTATTTTAAAAGTTTGTTCCTTTATACTGTACCATTGAGAAAATATGAAAAGCCGCTTTACAAACAATACCTAAAAGAGTTTGAAGCTTAAACCACATTGCTTTTCAGAGCACTACACCTGATTTTAACCTCACAAGCCTAGATATTTTTGGAACTACATAAAATTAGCCATTTTTCCCGCTATTTATTTTTCCACTGGCATGAGGCAGTATTAAAGTACTGCAGAAAATATATACCTTCTTTTTATAACAAACCAAATCTTATTTAAGAATTACAAACAAAAAATTATACCGACTGATATTTTCAAAAAGTCACTCACCTAAACTCTATAACCTTCGTGTTCAGCCACTTGGCACGCGTCAGACGTCACATGCTGTGCTCAAAAGCGAACACCCAATCGACTGACCAAATGATCGACAAGCCACATTTAAGTGGCGCCAAGTGTCACTAAAGAAATTTGATCAGGCCAATGAGAAGATTACAAGGCACAATTTGTACATGACATTATCTTTTAGAGATTAGAGCACGACATTATGTAACACATTTATTCAACAAAAGCATTTGCTAGCCACAATACTTTATATACATTTGTGAGTCTGTGCCTTGTGAGGGCATGTAAGTTGTGGTATGCGCTTTATTGTCCTCTAAGTGGTATCAGTTTTTTCATGGCGCCTAAATTTTGACAGTCAATAAAAATTTGAAATGTTATACTTATGGCATGTATACATAAGATAACAAGAATTAGAGGCTTATTGTTGTAATGCTTTTCGGTTAATTTCTTAGTTTCATATTTTAGATCAATTCGGAGCAGATTGGTGTAATGGTAATCAAGCATTATAGCACAGGTCCGGTTTTAAAATTTTTTTTATTAACACATGATCTATATTTATACATATAAAGTGTCGAAACTGCAAGTAAACTTAATGTTTTTTTTTTTTTTTTTTAAGTTCAAGTTCAGTTTGTAATTACTGTGACAGCAGGCATTAGACTAACAATTACCGTTGGAATTATTATCAAAATACATAGCATATGTTGCTTCTAATAAGAGATACAGTTACCATAGTAATTACCATTCCAATCTTAACAAATATTACTATTTTAATTACTACTATACTTAACATTACAAAAAATATTTTAATTAATATCACCACAACATTTACAACTTCAAATTTATCAGTTTTTAGAAATTTGTAATTACTTCTCTAATAATTTTTTTAATAACAATTATATAAATCATATTCATAATTACTTCTTAATTACAATTTCCATTACACTGTAATTACATTCATAATTTCTATAACCACCATTAAAATATTTTGAAAATATCTCTCCTAAAGTTACAATTATAATGTAACTTACTGTTACAAGTATATACAATTACCATTATCAAAAGAGCATCAGTAAAAATTCAAGTTATGTCAACAAGTTCTCTCTACAAAAATTACAAATACCATTACCAATACCATTACAATTACATTTTTAGTTCATTTACCCTCTTAAAAAGTTTTAGTTACAAATCCAATTACAATTTTAATTACTTTATAATTACATTTATAAATTATATCATTTATTGTCAATTTTACCTCATAAAAAGTTTTGATTACAACTATAATTACAATTTCAATTAGAGTATAATTACTTACATAATTTAAATCAATAAACTCAATAACATCCTTTAACTACAATGTCAATTACTTACAGTATAACTTTTAACCTTTCGACACGTAATTTTATTATCAAAGTATATAAATATTACAATACAATTGTATATATAATATTAGTTGCTGTTACAAACACAATTGCCGTTATCATTACTATTTTAATTTAGTTTAAATTACATTTATAATTTTTTTCACAACAACAATTGTATTACCCTTAGAATTGCAATTAAATTAACTGTTAGAATTTAACACATTTATAGCTCCCATTAAATAAAAATCTCAATTACCTCACCACTTTTGTAAATACTTTTTTAATTCTAACTATATTAGCAATTATAATTACAATTTCCACTTTAATTACATTTGAATTACTTTCATAATTTCAATAAGTAATTGTAGTATAAGTTTAAATTACCAATACATATACCAATAATTTAAAATTTCAACGAACTCCATTAAAATATTGTGAAATTTTTTATTATAATTACTAATTTCAATTACTTATACAATTACAATTACCAAAGTCGAAATAATTTCAAGCTATGTTTAAAATTTCCATTACAATAGCATTTGTCTTACTATTAAAACTATAGTTATATTTACCATTAGATTTAAAATTATAACACCATTTCAATTACCATAATTAATATTATTTTAATTTAACTTTCAATTTCAAATTTGATAACACTAAAAATATTATAAAAATTGCATTTATAACGTAATTTAACTTTTTTGAAAATGCTGTCTTAAATTCAACTCTAATTTTAGTTACAATTTCAATTACGATTTAAATTGCATTAGATTCTAGATTAATCACAACTAATTAATTAATTAAATAAGCATTATCACTACTAAAACCATGTAATTACTTTTACAACTTTCATTACAATTCCATTTGTGAATTATGTTACAACAACAATGATGTTGCTATTGAAATTATAGTCACATTTATCAATAAAATTAAATTTTCCATATAAGTCACAATTACAAATAATATTTCAATTACAATTATAATTCAAATCGCAATTACAATTCTCACAACAAATACAATAACTTTAACAAATCAATATTAATAAATAATCATAGCTGCTATCTAAATTAAAATTACTAATACAATTTAACTACTGTCAAAATTACAACTAAATTACTTTTGTACATTCTATCTAGTATCCCATTATTTTTATAACACCATTTATTAATACAATTAAAATTAGCACTTAAGAGACCATCACAATTACTATTCTAATACAATATTCATTACCATTTCAAGCAATTACTACAACAGAAATATTTATAATTTCAATTCCAATTGCAATTACTTCGCCTAACAATTTAAATTACTTCGCCTCTTTCAGAAATACTTTTTTTAATTTCAACACTATTTGTATTGTAATTGCAATTACAAATTCCATTACATTATCATTACATTTTCAATTTCGTCAAATAATCACAATCGTCGTTTAAATAACCACTGTCACTCTAACTTCATTTTATTACTGTTAAAACTTCCATTACAATTACATTTGTTAGATCCATTACAACAAAAAGTTCTATTATCATTGAAATTATTTTACATTTATCAATAAATTAAAATTTCCATTTAAAAAATCATTACATTACATTACATTAAATCAGATTAAAATTACCACTACAATAATAGTAACATATCCTTTGGTTCGGTCAGAGGACCCGTATCATCCTATTTTGAAAATTAACATCGAAATCATAGCCAACTTTTCTCATTATAATACACAACACCTTTGTTTTCGGTTCAACTTTGCGAAAGCTAATTTTAAGAAGATTATTTACGATTTTTCTAAAGCAACCTGGCCAGATTACAGTGGCAATATTGAATTTAGTATTGCCCATTTTAATGAAACTATCTTAAACTTATTTGAAAAATATGTAACAAATTGTGTTTTTACTCAAAAAATGAGTTCTAATTAATGGTTTTCGAAAGAATTATGTAAATTAAAAAATAGAAAATCTCGTGCTATTAAACACTTTAAGAAAACTGGTTTAGTTGCTGACTATTAAAAATATTCTAAATTGCGTCGACAATTTGCTGAACTTAACAAAATAATAATTATATGTGACCTGGTGTACGAAAAGGGGGCTTAGGTCTCAAAAAAAAATTTAAAAAAAAAAAAAATGATTTTTTGACACCTAAGCCCCCTTTTCGTAGACCAGGTCACATATAAATAAAGTAAAAAATAATATTATACGTAATCCAACATTGTTCTATATTTTCGTCAACTCCAAAAGCAGGATTTCTAACTTTCCGTCCGCTATGAAATATAAGTCTAGTATGTCTAGTGACAACCATACCATTTCTAATATATTCGCTGTCTAATTATTCTCCAAAATGTTCAAAAAATGTTCCGCATCAGCACAAGTTATGTCCGATTTCTGTCATTAATGCGCCTACCATTTCCGAAGAAGACGTCTTATATCAGTTAAATAAATTAGAACAATCATACAATTATGGCCCAGAAAAGATTCCCACATGTTTTCCTAAGAAATGTGCCAAATATATATACCAACCCCAACAAAACTATTTAATCCATCTCTTATGCTAGGCTTATTTCCTTCCATATGGAAAAAGAAATTTATAATTCTTTTACATAAGAGTGGATTCAGGTCATCTATTGAAAACTATAGGGGAACAGCAAAGTTGTCTGCAATACCTAAACTTTTTGAAGCAATTATAACAGACGACATAAACTTCCGGATTTCTCCCCACTAATTTCTTGTTCTCAACACGGTTTTCGTAAAGGGAAATCTACAATAACTAATTTGCTTGAGTTTGTATCACATGTATCAACGGGCTTTAGGGAGAATAAGAATACTGATTTTATATACACAGATTTCAGTAAAGCCTTTGATAAAGTAAACCATTCAGTTCTTTTGAATAAACTTGATCTTCTTGGTTTTCAACCAATATTTCTAAAATGGGCTGCTTCTTACCTTAGTAATAGAATTCAAGAAGTCATATTTAGCGATACTTTTTCTGACATACTCAGTGTTCCATCAGGCGTTTCTCAAGACAGCCATCAAGATTCAATTCTTTTCCTGTTATTTATTAATGACATATCATCTGTGGCCAAGTTTTCAAACGTTTTATTATGTGCTGACGATGTAAAACTTTTTAAAACGTAGACTTCAAACAGTGATAGATGTCAGTTGCAAACAGACTTAAACAACCTAGTTTCTTGGTGTGATAGAAACGACATGTCATTGAACCTTAAAAAATTTAAAACTTGGTGTCTTTCACGTAGACTTGTAGACCTTACTTCATACGCAATACAAAACTTTAGGCTGGAGCAAGTATGCAGTTTTGTTGATCTGGGAGTAATCATAAACGCCAAACTCAATTTTAATCTTCACGCATCTTCCACGGTTTTTAAAGCTAAAGGCACTCTTATTTTGTTAAACGTTGGTAGGAAGAATTTAGAGATCCGCTTACCACAAAAATTCTTTTTACATTTCTTGTGAAGCCTATGTTAGAGTATGCATCTGTGGTTTGGAACCCTAGTTACCAAGTCCATTCGGATAAGTTAGAGTGCGTTCAAAAACAATTTTCACATTTTGTCTTAAATCATTTGCATTGAGATCCAAGTTTAAATCTTCCCCCCTACACTAACCGTTTAAAACTTAAAAATTTCTCGACACTCGCTAGTCGTAGGGAGATGTTTGGTATAATATTTCTTCTAAAATTTGAATGGGTCAGTCTGTAGCCCATATCTCTTATTTGATATTAATTTTAACGTTCCCGCCCACTCTACCAGGAAGTTCAGACCCTTACTTTTAAAAGTTCAGGTCCTTACTTTTAAAATTTTCTAGATCAAGTTTGAGTTAAACAAACCATTCCGCCGTATATATTATGATTTCAATTCTCACTCCAGCACATTTGATCTAACTCACTCTTTACTATTAAAAAAAGTATTTTATCTACTCTTAACAAATAACATTTGAAAATTACAAACTTTAATTTAATTTTTAATTTTGGCTGTTGAAATTTTTATTTCTGTAGCTGAGCAGCTTAAGATCGCAACGCTTATAACTCTCTTGCCTTTTGTGACTCGTCGGTTGGGCGGGAGGAGGGTAATCGTTGGGTATTAATATTATTATTACCATAATAGTAACTTTTATAATTCCAAACTAGCACTTCCAATAGAAATTACTACAACAACAATATTTGTAATTACAATTACAATATCGATTACAATTTATACTACAAATATAAAAATAAGTTGTTTTGGCGTTTTGAAAAATAACGGTAACGGTAACCAGATATTTGCATTAAGTAAATATATTACAGAAAATCGTGAATATTATCACAAGTATTACTCTTTATTATGCTTATTACCTAACCGCTCTTTCATTTGATCTCAACATATAATTATGATTTTCTATCAGTAAATACTTAAAAAGCATCTAACGCATATGCCTAATTTCCACGCCCGCTAAAAGTATTTTTATTGCCACACAAACGCTTTGCACCATATTGCACAGCAATAAAACCACACGCATACACTAAAGCAAGCTCGCAGACACCCACTAATAGCGCGCGGTATTTGCCACAAGCAAGCGAAGTGTTCGTTAAAAATCATATAAACGAAATCGACACAACAATAAAAGCAAACGTGTAATAAGAGCAATTGCATGGCGTTGCAACAACAACAACAGCCTACTTCACATATCTATAAATGCAGCAAGCAGCAAGTGGCTGAATGCATTAGCACTCAATACTCAACGGTATAGACTGAGCTGAAAAAACAACACAGCACAGCACAGCATTTGTGGCAGCGTTGCACTTTGGTGATTGCAACACGACGGCGGCAAAGTGAAACTTTGATCTTGCACCGCCAAAGCAGCCAAAGGGTTTATTTGTACTACTTGCGCAAGTGTGTGCGTGCGTGCTAACGGCGTTTGCTTGCTGTTGTTATAGTTATTGTAAATGGCCATTAGCGTGTCGTCACACATGGCAACTGGACAACACACAATTTGTTTGTGCATTTATTACACACACATTCTTACATATATTATATATTATATTTGAATAGAGATTTCTTGGCCACTTTGCCGAGTTGATATGTTAAAAGCATTAAATGAATTTGTTAGAGTGAAGACAAGGGGGAATGAGTTTATAAATTTACTTGCAAATAAAGTCTAATTTGAGGCTAGTGTTCTTGAGAGTCTATGTGTTATTTTACGAATAAAATATGTATGAACAATATGAGAGCTTTCATGGATATTTAGAATTTAAGTTAGATTGAGAAAAATTTCTGCAGAAAGATAATACGAGGTTGTCTTTTAAATTTCGAGATTAGAGAACGAAAACTAATATTAATAAAAGAAAATATCTTTGTTATTCCTGAAATACCCTCCATTAAGGTCTTCACGTTTTTCCCGCGTTTGAACCAATTGTCGAAGCACTATTGTCACTCGCCTATTATATATATTATCAATCGCCTCCTAAGGTGTCCAAAAACGTTGACCACTTTACTTATTTGTACAGAAATAAGAATAAGTCACTCGTTGCCAAAATAAACTATATGGTATACGGCACAATAAATCGATATTTTGAGTACTCAAAAATGCAGTTCTTTCAGTTCGCGTGCGAGAGCTCGCCGAGAGCTTGCATTGTCGTGGTAAAGAGTGATTCAACTTCGACGGTTGGTTTTTCTGATTTCTCGAAAGACAACTGGCAAACAAATGGTTGTGTACCACTCAAAGTTTACCGTTTTGGGTTGCTCTAGTGGTATGGTTGGGAAATATCCAGGTTTTTTAAATGAACAGGCAACTATTTTGTGGAAAGTGCTTCGTTAGCGAACTCATGTTGGATTCGGCTCAACTTGAAATAGCCATACAATCGTTTACTGTTTACTTTTACATGTATGCGTAAACCAACGATCCTTCACCTGATCATTTCGAAACACTGTTATCTTAATTTTTTGACATTTCTTTCGACCAATCAACACGGGCATTTTTTTGAGCAATCGGCAAATTGTGTGGGATCCAAAGTTAAACAATTTTTCTTACAGTCGAATTTTCATGCAATATTGAGGGTATGGTAATCCTGCTTTGTAGTTGTCTCTACAATACGCTAGGTCTCATCACGATGTCTTACAATATCAGTAAGTGCAGAGCGTCAATAGCTTCCGGGAAAACAATTGTTTTTGGACGACCTGCACCCAATTCGTTGTGGAGTGATCTACCATACCATCAGTAAGCTGGTGGTGCTTTATCGTCAAAATTAAATTAAGTACATCGTTGCCCTCTTACTGAAATCGAAGAGACCACAACGAAAGTTGTAAAATAAAATCGAGCAATAAGTAAAATATTCAAAATTTATTTCCGTTTTTTGCGAGAATGCATTAATAATTCAAGTTACTGTTAGTAACACAAAGAGCGTTCTTATGTAAAAGCTTGCTGAGTATGCAAACCATCAAAAATATCAAAGGTTACGATAAAATTGTGAGCCTTCAAATTACAGCACTAGGGTTGCCAAATCCCAAATTATAAATGGCAGCCTAGTCATTTTGTTCACGAAAGAAAGCATCTGAATCATCTAAATGCCAAATCGAATAACTGCCATTAATGAAATAGCGTGACAACGCTCGAATAATACTGCCGCAAATGGCACTTCTTTGAACTATCCTCAGGCTCCTGAGTTATGTGAAATTTAGTGCAAATATTTACCACTTCTGAAAAAAAGGACCAAGCTTATAATATTATATTATTTAGAAAGGTTCGGACTCAATGACAAATATTTGTGTTTGGTAAAAGGTAAACGATAGGCCGGTTTTGACATATTTATTTTGTGATTTAAAATATTGGTGTAAACCCTCTCTCAAAGAGTTACTAAATATCAAAGAAGTGCAAACGAGCTTTATATTATAGTAGCTAAAACAGGTAAAAGGTGCTCGGAAAGACTTCCAAAAGGAATTCGGAGCATTTCCACTTTTAATACTCTAATTCAGGCGATTTTTAATTTTAGCCAATTTTTAGACAAGTGGCAACCTTTTTCGAAGAAAAATATTACCTGAAACAGCTGTTGAAACAGGTTTACCAACCCTACAAACTTGTTAAAGCCACTTTTTCGGAAAGTATTGGAATAAATTAATATTAATATTACCTGAAACATCTGTTAATATTAATATTAAAAACGGCATTTTTTAATTTATTCCTGTTTTAAAAAGTAGTCCAAAAAGCCTGTTAAGCCGCAGACGCTTGTGAAAATAAACTGAAAAATATTCCAAGCCGATTTATTTGACATTTGTTTTGCGATAGAGTTGCCAACTATAAAGAATTATGAAATTGCAAATATAATTTTTTTTAAATTGATTTTATTTTTTCATGCGGGAGACTTTTAATAAAAGTGTATTTGCGAAAAAAATTGCCAGATTTAGAAAAAAATTACAACTGAATATTACAACCAATTTTTGAGTGAAAGAATCGTAAAAAAACTATTCTAAAAAATATCGGGTAAAATAAAGATTTTGTGAAACAGAGTTGCCAACTATTCAAACTAACAAAATAACAAAATTATAAAATATATATTTTAGTGAGCATTTTATATATATAACCTTTTAAAAGCTTCCCATTTCTAAGTAAGTTTTTTAAATGTGACATTTACATAATATGAATATTTTTTTTTTTTTGAATAGAGTTACCAGATTTACAAAAAAGTGAAGCTGAATATATTACAAAAAGGCTTACAAATTAAATAAGATTGTGAAATGATTCTGAAAATTATTTATTAAAATATACTTAGTGTCAAAACAGAGTTGCCAAACTGATGGAATTGAATAATATATTTTAGTCTCAGAATAAGGCTTTGAAAAC
>CM050323.1:99705123-99755123 GCA_027475135.1 Bactrocera correcta | reverse complement strand
TATATACCTGTATGGATGTAATGTGTTAGCGCTAATTTTCTACAAAGAATGGGTTGTTTCACATAGGCATTAGTTGATATTCATATATTCATTCAAGACTCCGGCCTAGGCCAGAAAAATACATTTTTTTGGCGAAATTGTTTTTTTTTCATCAACACAGTTCTTGATGCACTGACTATAGCGACCCTCCAACTTTTGGATCCCATTTTTGTTGTACGATTTGTCCTTTGCCTTCAAATATACTTCAGGTTTGGCCTTCACATTTTCCATCCGCGACCATTTGTTTCCAACGACCATTTTTTCGAGATCTGAAAATAGCAAATAGTTACTGAGTAATTGGAAGCCTAATTCATGCACTTTTGCATCGCTTTCGCTGAGTTGTCTCTTGGTAGAATAGCACTTTAGGTTAAATACGGCCGTTTTTCTTAAATTTTGTCCTTCACTTGTGGACGCAAGAACTTTCCATCTTATTTTTTATTGGCGTAGGCACCGCTTATGAGGTAGTCGAGTCTACGACAGCTGCTTGGCGCCAATTGAAGATTTTAAGCAAAGCCTGGTCTTCTTCACCTGTCTTTTCAACGTAGTGGAGGTATTCCCCTTCTTCTACTTCCTCCGTCGAGCTCAGCGTCGAATATTTTTAGTGCTGAAGTGTTTTCGCTCGTTCGGACGACATGACCTAGCCAGCGTAGGCGCTCTCTCTTAATTCTTTAAACTACAGGGTTTGTCCGCAAAGCAAAAGGACTGATTATCTTCCGCCGCGACTGTACTTCGGAGCATGCGCGCACCAACTGAATTTGGATTTGGTAGAGGGCGTTCCCAGTTAACGATCACCTGGAGAATCAGGACAAACATATTCGCGCGACGTGTTTCTGTTGTCTTGTCTGCGTTGGAAAGGCTTCAGTTTCACTTTTCGAATTCAGTATAAGCTGACGTTGCAAAAAATTTATAGGAAATATTTACATAAAACTCATTCAAGGTTACGCCTCCCAATAGGCCTGACTCAATTGAGGGCGTACTTTGCTTTGATTTGTGAAACAAGCTGCGTTCATAATTATCTGAGCAAAAAACAGCGATATTAGCAATCATTTCCATAATCATTTCGCTTCATTACCGAAACGAAACTTTTCTAAAAATTAATTGCTACAACCACCTTCTTCTTCGAAATCTTCCGCTAAAAGGCCATAAATCCAGTTTGCATACAAAATTATTTGATTGATTGCTGCAATCAGTTTCCACTAAAGATGTTTGAAATTCAAGACGCACACACGAAATAAACAGCACATAGTTAATAAATAAAACATGGAAATAAAATCAAACTACGACGAAATTAGCAACACCCAAAAATAGTAAAATATGCGAAAAATTGAAATCTGGCAAGCGCAAAAAAAGCGTACGAACTAGCCAAACTAGATAACGGGTACACAACATGCGGAAAAATTAAACACAATTTGATGCACAGCAGAGCTAAACATACTAAATTGTTGTACAAGTATACACATATGTATTAGGGTGGTACTAAAAATTTTTGTATTAGACCAAATTAAATTTTTTTTATTTTTCATTTCTTAAATTTATTCAGTGCCTCTTTCTAAATGAAAAAAATGCGTTCAATATAATAACACATTAGGGTGACACTAAAAATATCATATTATATTTTAAAAAATTTTAAATTTTTTCTATCTTTTTTGTAATTTGTTCGAAGTGTGAAATTGTTTTAAAAAATAATATTAGTGTGGACTTGAAAATATTTTTTTAAATAGAATTTTAAACTTAAACTTCACTTCACCTTAATCTTATATATTTGAATGATACAATTTATTTGAAAATGCATTTAAAGCATATAAAGACTTTTAAAAATATAAAACTTTTAACATTTCATTTTCCCTTGTCACTTTTACGAGTTGTAAGATTAATTTGAAAAAATTAGTACACAAGGGTAGTACTACAAATAAGTAAACCTCAATTTTTCCGATCCTTTCAGATATGACACCTTCCAACTCTAAGGCCAGGTGACAATTATAGCAAAATAGTTTATCAAAATTGAAGCAAGAACAGTTGTGCCACAATTATTAATGTCAAAATACACGCTCGTTGAAAAATCCGTGCTCTTTCAGACAGCTAAAAATCAGTTGTGTTAAAAAAAAAATAACTAAAAAATTAAGTGTCAAATTTAAGAGCCACCCTAATGTACAAACAAGTCATTTAGACATTTGTGTTATGCACGCAAAAATAGGTGTATCTCATGCCATTAGTTCAGTTGGCGTTCGGTTGGTGGGACAGCAGGTGATTGGTGAAATTAATCAAAATCAAAAGTTGTCAGAAATTGATGCTGTACATAGCATGCATGTGTTGTGTTATATGTACATATCTGTGAGTGTGTTTATGCACATTGCAAATATTTGTTTTGTGTAGCATATATTTATATATTTATATATATTCGTGTGTTTTTGCATTATCACGCTTGTTCAACTAGCTCTAATCACTCGATTTCACCGCTTTTGACGTCGCTTGCGGTATTTCCTCCTTCCTTTGTGTACACACATGTTTGCCAAATTGTTAACAGCGGATTATTTTGTTGTTTAGTTGGAAATCAGCTTACAATTTATCATATGCAAAAGACTTCTGTATGTGAAAATGTCTGTATGTGTGTGCACATATGTCCAGCAAGTGCAATTTGTGGCGCGCGAAAGAAAGCGAACAAACGTCACGCATGCGCGAATATATCGCGACCACACGCATGGAAAATGATAATACGCTTTTCTACATATTAATTTGTTGTTATCTTAAGGGGGTATTCTAGTCTAGAAATAAAATTTTGTGCAGTTTTTTGAATTTTATTTAAAAAACAACCAAAAATATTTTTACTATCCATTTTTTTATGGTATTTTTATTGATTTCTTAAAAATGCAGGAAAAAAAGTTTCAAAAAAAAATATTAAAAATTAAAATAATAAGAGGGGGGAGAGACAGGTGTAAAAAAATTGCGCATCGTGGTGACATTGATCCTGACTCTCCTGGTGGTCTGAAAAAAAATATCAAAAGAAATTCTTAATCAGTAAGGATGCTGTTATAGTTAGTCCCTACCACAGGGAACACGAAAAATTGTTTTTTTGAAAAATGGCGACTGCCTCAAAATAAAAATCATTTTTTACACTTTATTTTTGAAATTCCTGATTTTTTTTTTAAATATTAGAACCAAAAATTTTGACACGATGCTGGTAGGAACGATAAAGGCTTATATAAAGAAGGTTCACACAAAATTTCAACTAAATCGGTTATATAGAACTTGAGATAATGCCGGTACCGTG
Organism: Bactrocera correcta; assembly: GCA_027475135.1. Taxonomy (NCBI): domain Eukaryota; kingdom Metazoa; phylum Arthropoda; class Insecta; order Diptera; family Tephritidae; genus Bactrocera; species Bactrocera correcta. The sequence continues at coordinate 99,751,816 of CM050323.1, read as the reverse complement.
TGGAAAAAAGTGATTTCTAGAGAAACGCGTTTAAAGTTTAGGAGACAATTCTAGTGAACACGGACGCCACCTCACAAAAACGGCTGTATCTCCGAAAATAAGTCGAATTTTGAAAAATCCTTCCAAGGTCATATTTTTGAAAGTCTAAGCTTTAAATATATGAAAAAAATCGAATTTTTCAAAATTCTAGAGTAGAATACCCCCCAAAAGAAATAACGAAGTTTTATCGAACACATATCTATAAATATAAAAAAGTCGTGTTAGTTACACAATTTATAGCACATTGGTGGAGAGGAAGCTTAGAACCAGGGAACAGACATGGGATACTTTTACGTTAGGATTTCTTTATGTTAAAGGTCAGTATAATTCATAACTACCAAAATTATATTTAAAATCATAAGCATATGTTCAAAATTCATATAAGAATTAATTTTGTATTTAAAACATTAACTAGATTGCAAATAGTATTTTAGTAAATAATAACACCCACGCAAAAATTCTGTTTTATTACGGTTAAAGAACACTTAAACACTCCTCAGATCCGTAATTTGTGGTTTTTGTGTGATTATGAACATGAGCGGCAACCACTTTGCACAGAGCTTTCGCTTTTTTTAGGGCGTCCACTGCCTTCATTGTACTCATTTCGCCTCTTTCTAGCTTAGAAAATCTTTTTTCAACGGCTTCACCAATAACGCAATATTCAATTAACTAATAGTTGATCAGTTAATAATTTGTATACGTATCATTTGAAGGTAGGGGCTGACTGGAATTCATACAGATGGTATTAGTGGCATCATCTATGCATCAGCCACAGTAAAGCGTGGACGAGTCCTCTAGTATATAAATATATTGAGTTTTAATTATTCAGAAATTACTATTAGCTAATTATTATTATGTAAGTAAGTAACGTACTTGAACAAAAGCTTAAGAGCAGAGATCATTGACTTAGTAGCGCATTCTTCCTTTAACATTTTATTTTGGAATATAAACTTTGGTCCAGTTGATGAACTGTTTATATTTGAAGCATGATGCGCTGAAAATTTTAAACATTCATCGAGAACTGTTTGTTATCGCCATAAACATTTTTTTTCTAAATCCATACAAACTGTCTTTTCAGCTCTTGCTATGAAAAAAAAAGAGGATTGATCGCCTTTTTACAGAGGGGATGGAGAAAACACAAGTTTGGGGACTTGTTAATTTTGCAGATAAAGCTTACATAAGTATAATTTAGATTAAATTTAGTTGGGGTGGGGCTATGCTCATTTATTAAACAATTTGCGAGTAACTCGGTCAAATTACAGTTTAGTATATTAACTTGAGCCTTTGTTATAGCTTTTATAAATTTTAGGTTAACGGAGTTTTGTGGGCGTGGAAGTAGTATTATTCCATCTAACTGCAATCACGAAATTTTTTCGGTGCCAGGGTACATGAGTACAAAGACATATTAAGTTTTCATCAAGTTATCGCTTCTACGGGCAGTCACCCGGATTGTAACTCGTCTCGTCATTCATATTCGTTATATATATACATACTTTTATGTATAAATATGTTTGTTTTTCTGGAATAAATTCAAGTGATACACATAAACGTTAAGTAAACAAACCTATTGTCCTACAAGATTATAATTGAGATGAAGCTGGTTCGTCGCTCTGTTGTTGGATAATCTTCTTATAAAGAAGATTGCTTTTTCAAATACTTTTAATTGTCTATTATATGTGAGCTGGAATTCCATTAAACAATTTCAATGTCTCGGTAAATCCTTCACTGGTCTAAGGCAATGTTTAATATAACAACATAGTCAATACTTATTCACCGCTACTCATGGTGGGAAGCGAAAAACAACTAAAGATTATGCCAAAGGAATAATTCATTTTAAAAAAGTGCTAATGAGATTATATTAAAGTGAGCTTTTGCCACACCTCACACAACATTTTAGGCAGATGAATGAAAAAACCACGGAAACATGCAAAAAATTTCAACCGATTTTTGGCTTCTTATCATAGTTGCAGACAAAATTGAACTAATATTTACAAGAACTCATCCAGCTTCTTAGAGAAATAGTTATGAGTTTCATCTGACTTGATAATTCTAATGATTTCAGTAAATAACTAAGGGTCTCTAAGGACTTTTGACAATATCTTCAAAGACTATGGTGCTGAGTATGCAACTTCATGAGTTTGTTTAGTCAGAGCCATAGATGAGTGTTTTATTTTTTAAGTTTTAAGCATATACTGAACAGTGTAATTAAAGTTTGCCACGAAGCTTGCAACAACCAAAAGGAAACGTTAGAGACCCTACATGAAGTATATATACATAAGTGATCACCGTGACCGATAAATGAACGACTATTCGTAAATCCGTCTTTCAGTCTTTTTATACGTGAACTAATCCCTCTGTTTAGCATATTTAGAAGAAGAAGAAGAAGGCCCTCTGTTTTTATTTGACTACCATAGAATATAGCTGCCATTTAAACAGATCGATCGAAATTAAAACAAGACAATGCTTCAATCTTTGAAAAACATATCCATGTCAAACCACTATAGCTTATAGCTTACAACCGAAATTAACGTTTCTCTATGTTTTAAATAATTAAATTAATAAACTATTAATTTATTATGTTAAAGGTAATATACTCAGTTATTAATTATATGAAATTTTGCTGTGAGTTTATTATTTATACCTTGCGAATTTTCCTATATTTTTTGATATTACTGTTTTCCTATATCCTTCGACTAACTCTTACATATTACCACACCTTCTGATGCCTCCATAGTAAGTTTTACAAAACTCTCTCAATAGGACTTCATTATCACTCTTGTCGCCAAGTTCACTGCCATCGAATAATCAATATTTCTACATATGACAGCGATTTCCAATTGGGCCTCCTGTGACCCGCTCGTACGAGCATATCAGAGCTAACAACATTGTAAGTATATAATCTGTACTACAATGCAGGCGTTAGTTCGGTGCAAACTCTAAAGCCACGCACTCACACATGCACACGCACGCAACTTGCCTAATAAAAGCTGTCAAATTTTTTGAACGATACCAGCAACAACAGCACTCCGACAGACAAGCAGTAACAACAAGAAATCATAAATTATAATAGCGGCTGTAATGGAAAACAACAAAAGCAATATGCACAACAACAATTGCAGGAACTACGCGCTTGCTTTTAAGCAACAAACACGCTTTGAACTAGTCCACGCACAGATTGGAGGCTAATAAACGGCAACGCTATTGTTGTTGCTGTTATTGGTGATGATGATGGTGTTTTTGTTGTTGGTGTTGATGGTATTGCTCTTGCCGGCATCTACAACGTCGGCATTGACAGCAGCAGCAACGGCAACACGGCCACGTGTGTGGTCCAAGTTGCGCTGATTTAATTAACATGTTCATAATAAAATCACGAAAATATGACAAGAAACAATACACGAAAGCGAACGAAAATGTGTTGGCATTGTTTTTACGTATAAATGACTTTTTTTTACTTATTATTAAGGTAAATTTTTTTGGTTTATTTATTTTCTTTATTATGAAAGCTGCGCCGCCTCTTTGTGTTCAGCTGTGTAAGATTGCTTAGATGAAAAAAACTACAAGTTGTTTGCTCTATTATCTCGATTTGCATTGCTCTTATTAACATAATTTAGAAAAAATCCCATTAAGCTTGGCAAAGCGGCAACTTTCAAGCGTCAATTTGTGCGTGAAAAAGGAAAAAGAGCAAAGAACTCGGTGATTTGTCTAATTTTTATGTGTCGCGTGTGTGGCAAGCTTGTGTTATTTACACACACAAACACTCGAAATTAAAAGATAAAATCACTTTCGGCTCGAATGTGACAAATGTTTTAATGATTATTGTTATTATTAGTCATTTACCATGCTTTGCTGTGGGAAAAATGTTGCTTCAACTTTCTGCCTTTCAAGCCTGCTAGACCTACAGCGCTGTGAAGTGTAAACAAGTATTTTGTGTTAGCTTTTCTGATATGCGCTAATGTGCTGAAATTGCATAGAAATGTCATAATCAATAATTCCTCAGTATTTGTTGTAATTTCTGGAGTTTAAGCCCATTTTGAGTCACTTTATGGTAATATTGTGTTATTAACACCAACCAATTAGGAGTCGAATGAGAATAAGTTTTACGAAATTTATTGTATTGTGTCTCACTTATCGGCTACTCTGAAGCTTGATACCCTTCACAGGTCCAATTTTTATTCCATAAAAGGGTATAACAAGAGTTTTTTTGATTGACTTTGGCAGGACAGTTAACAGGGATGTTCGGAGATTTTAGCAGTGCCTTAGATAATAATCTATGCCGAATTTCGTACTGAAACATTGACAAGATAAGAAGCATTTATTAATAATTGTTAGCAGGCTAGTGATTGGAGAAAAAGGAAGCTACTTAGGGATAGCCTTCTTCTTTTAGGCTAAAAAAAATCGATTTTTTTTGAGGAATTTTTTTAGGATAAAAAGAAATAATTGATTAAAGCAAAATTTCCAGGGTTTATAGTTTTATATTTAGACATCATCTGCAAATTTTTTGGTTAAAAAAATTTTAAATTATTTGGGAAACAATAGTCCGATGCATCTCGCATGTGCATTTGCTGGACGGCTGGTAGCATGCAGGATTCATATTTGTTACTAACTTATCTTCTAGTTAAACAAAGAAAATTTCAAAAATAGTTTAAAATTCTGCAATTTTTTGAAAATTGAACAAAAGGGATTTTAGATAACTAAGAGGGAGGTGGTGTCTTCCCTGTTAAACTACATACGAAAAAAGCTTTCCGTCTATCATACCACTGCACTGTCTTCAAAGCGGAGTAACAACAATTAAAGAATACCTTCTTGTTCTGAGAAGGAGTGTGCTTACTGCAAGGAATATATCTGTATATAAATGAAGATTGTCAAGCGGCTTTGAGACCAGTAAAGTTTCTTAGAGTTTCATATAACTTAGTTTCTTAACTCTTGGTGGATCAAATTTCTTATTTCTCGATAAACCTGTAGTGGGTTTCAGGACATAGTTATAACCATGGAAACTGTAAAGCAGATGAACTAGCCAGAACAGGCATTACCCTACAAATAGACTCCGATAACGAGAGAATATATATGCCTCCACATTTTGTAGATATTTATTTGATGATATACGAGGTATGACAATTAAGTAATGAGACTGATTCCATAAAAACCGTATATTTGAAAATTATTCTACAACTCCGCCATCCCCTTCAAAGTAGTCAAACCTCATAGATATAGCTGAATTACGGTGGAGCCAATGCCTTACTTGTTCAACAGCCAAACGTTACATGCATGGAGTATTGGCGCACATGAAGCTGACTATTAAGATTTAAAAGGAATGACACAAGAGCTCCAGGAGGAGTGCTAACAGGTGTCTGTCTAATAGGCGAACATGCCAGTAGACTAGGAAGGCCTTATAACGACTATTGTAGAAGCTGTCAATAGCTAGAACAGTAGTAGAATATCAAACATCTTCTGTGCTATTTTAAAGCTGTGTGTATTAAGAAAATCACAAGTGCCATTCGAGAGTTTCTTGACGGTGCACCATCAGACATCCACTCAGAAGCATGATTATGAATTTTATTATAAATTTCATAGGTAATCCATGTAGTATGAGTTTCGCGTGATAACTGATTTAAAAGTGAATATTTCGTCTAATGTATAAAGAACTGTAACTAAGGCCAAAGGAGGAAGGGAATGCCTTATTAAGCAACCGTATCTATCAAATTGATAATTCACTTTAAAACTGCTCTTTACCTTAATTTGATTAAAAATAAGTATCATATCAGTTCAGTGTCTCAAAGCTTAATTATGCACTAGTATTAGTTTATAGAATTGTAACGAAAGTTTAAATGTAATAGCATATGAATTAGTTAAAAAATTTATGTGTAGTTAACAGTTTTTCCGAAAATCTCGCTAGAACTTATCTACTGGTATTGCCTTCAAATGCAGTTCCTGGTCCAGCAATTTTTGAGTACTCTCCACTCCGCCGGTATTGGTTTGCATATGAAATTCTTGACATTTTACCAAAATAGCTAAGCAAAATGATGAACACAAGAAATATCTCACCATAGACTTGCAATTCGCAACAATTGAAACTGACAAGCAACATTTAATTTATGCCTACAGTCGTAAATATTGGCTCAGGGCGCTTTGCTGTGCTCGTAAAATGCGCTGAGTTATTTCGGTCAGCAGTGGTGAACGCCCACCGAGCGCAGAGTGTATATTACAGTATATATTAATGCGAGAACTTTTTACACAAGCGTAGCATTTTATAAAAGAGGTTATTGCTCTAGCAGTCCGAGATTGGATATATGGTTTCGGAGAGATTTGAGATATGAAGCATTTCGTTGCAAAAGCGAGACATTCTATAAGATGACAGGATATCTGGAGTAACGTAGTTTCAGACACTCTTAATACTTAATACATATGTATATGCCTGAATTCCGATTTTATAATAACGAATTTACTAAAAAATATTTTTGGCTTTAAGCCTATATAATGGATATTTTAAGGTCCGAAAATTTTTTAGTCACGTTTTTCTTAAGTGTCTACACTATTCATGGAATAAACCATTTCGAATGAAATTGGGATCGAGATATTTATTTTAAATTCTGGGCATGACGTTGTATAATACATATTTCGAAAGACTGATTAATCAATTCTAACGGAACTTCACCCAAACCATTCATAATGTTATGCCTGATCAAAATGGTACTATCGGATCCGAAAAACTTTTTTTGTATTATGATGTTTCTGATGCCTCAAAAAGTAAAATCAAATAAGATTTTTTATTTTTATGAACTTCTTTTTAACTTTTTTTTTTTTTAATTTTTAAATGTTTTGTTTTTTATGATTTTAAATTTTTTTAGAAAAGCTGTTTTTGTATTATGACGTTTCTGGTGTCTTGAAAAGTAAAATCAAAAAAAATTTTTTTTTTTATTTTTTTTTTTTAATTTTTTTCTTTTTTAATTTTGAAAATTTTTTTTTTTTTGTAGTAGTCAGAAATTAATATACTTCAACGAAAAATATGTAAGTTAGATTAGAATTAAAAGAAATTAAAAGCTAAGAATATAAAAACAAAGTTTTCTCTGTAAATTGCACCCTTTTACAATTAAATTATAGTATATTACATTATTTTGTATTCCATATATAGCAAAAATTATTTAATTTTCGGTTCCAACCGCCTTTAGTATGGTCTTACTTGTAATATCTACATATTTTCCCTGAACTTTTTGCTTTGTGGCACATACATCAACATTTCACCGCTGCTGCCCACATTTCTAGCAAAAGTGTAACACTACAACAACAGCAAAAGCCAACAAAATGATTTATAGATTTGCCAATAAAACTTGTAGTTTCGCAACAATGTTGCTAGACTCACTAGCTGCGCTAAAGGTTGGCTGCAACACAAACTCACTAGATTTTTAGCGGAAAAAATTAATTGTTGGCCTATGTTTTTTGCCCCAAATGAGCTGCTGTAACACACTACTGTGATTGCTGCGCCCGCTTATGTCTTATTTTGTGATCTACTGTGCGCTCTTCTGATATTTATGCTTCTACAAATATTTTGACATTTGCTGAGCGAAGTAGTTACAACAAAGTTAATTTCTTACAACTTTTTTCCAGACGCTATTCATAAGAGACTCTGCACGCCCTGCTTCAGTTTCAGTTGCAATTTTAATTTATGACTCACAGCCGGGGCAACACCCCGAAATTGTACAACAACAAAATCGCATGATTAATGATTATTCATTAAAAATTCATGAACATAAATCATTTGGATTGCCTACGCGTCAAATGTGATCCGAACACTTCAATAGTTTAATAGTCGAGCAGTGCGGACTTTTACAACGGTACATACGCATATTTATATATCGATGTTCACAAAAAGTAGAACCTAGAGCAGCGCTGCCCCAATTGTTTCAACTTCTTTGTGCCACGAGGGTTGTCCCAGTTACATTTTGCATTGTTTCTCCTCTAACCCGCTGGGGTTGCTTTTCTTATTGCCAAATAATTTATGTCGTTTGTCATTATTTCTTGTTTGCTTTTGTAATAAACACCATATTGCCTATCCTTGCCCAGTTATCCTTTATTCTGGTGTGGTGTGAAAATGCATAAACAAACAATTAAAGCAAGAGACATAACTAGAAGAGCAAGAGTGAATGTCGTATCATTGTATTACCTTGTCTGTGCGACAATGGTGCAACAAAATGCCACCAAACGGTACACTGTTGGAATTTGTGATAAATGATGAGCTGAGTAGCATAAGTAGCAGGAATTCGATATATTTTGAGTCACTGGAGGGGTGCGGTAGCAAGAGGCGTATTTTTCGTTTAAGGAGAATTGATATTTTATTTGAAAAGATAAAATAAAAGTTTCAAACTTACTGACAAAAGATTGGAAAAATTGTATTATAATAGTATATATATAATTACAGTCCTTTGAGTTTACTTTTAAATTTAATTTTTACAAACATATGTATATGGAATGAAATAAGGACCCACATTCTGCGGCACCATTTCTTTAAGTAAGTAAAAATTACTCTCAGATCTGCTCACATATATAATAGTCCAAGTGACGCGTCTCTAATACTAACTGTAAGGAACACATTTCCACGTGCTTTTCCTTCTGTGCTTTATGTCGTGAGGGGAATTTTTCATTTAAAGAACATTCCCAAACAGGGACTTGATTTTGATCGATCAGATTGGATTGCAGTTATATTATATGGGGGCCGATGTCATGAACCTTCATTTATCCTGTGCCGGATAAGATAGGGGGTCTATAAAAGACTAATAAACAAGGCTGACAATATATTTAGCGTATATATAGCAATGTGAGCAAACTATTTGATACCAGTACAACACTTAAGAAAACATAAGTTTACTTCCTCTCCTTCTTTTTTGGCATAGACACCGCTAACGCAGTTATAGCCAACCCCAGGGAACATAGAGCCATGTCCAGAAATTCTCGCAAGTGAGAAAAGTTTTTTGAGCGCCATTCACTTGTGAGTGGCCAGAAACAATTTTTTCCATATGGCTCAAGCAGCTCACGATTTCTGCAATTTGACCAGTTAGACCTAGGGTAAACTATGGGTAGCCAAAAGAAATCCGTTTGAAGGTGATCTAAACATCTTTCCCCAGGGTGTGCGCTTGGCTTAGCACCCACCACGTAGAAAGCACTATCAATGAAGAGAAGAAAATAGCATCAGAAGAGAGACTCCACTTCTGTTGACAAAAACTAACTATATTTTTGGAGAATTTTTAGAACGATATCGGATGATTATTTAAGCAGATGACTCATAGAACAAAAAATGTTGCAAACTATGAATGCAGTTCTACAGTTATCAAAGAACAATGAGTGGGGATAAAATCTAAAGTTGAAAATGAATTGAATTTTCATTAAAAAAAAATCTCAGCGAGTAGGTAAATTGGGTTTTCTTTAATATTGGAACCTGGTTCAATGGAGATGTGAAAGCATACAAATAATCAAATATCTCTTATTCATTATAATAGCATTATTTAGCTGATTGATATTTAGAACTCTGTGAGAGGGTGGAGGCAAGCTCTGAGCTAAGCGAATGCCTGTCGAAGACGAATCCACACGTTTGCAGGTGCTAGCAGACCTCTTAGACCTTTAATAACTACACATCAAACTCATTGTGCAAAATACATACAATGCAAAGGTCATTTCAACAATCTTAGCAGCATCGTCACTGTCATTGATTATGATTGTCAGTCCAGCAGTTGCCAAATCTGGCAACAATGTGCATATTGCAAGAATCACATAATTTCCCAAGGCGTCATGCAACCTGAACATACTTATGACAATATTAATCTTTTATTGCTGTTGCACGTTATAAAACTCGTAGTTGCGTTACTTCATTATTGATATGTCATATATTTTTTGCGACACCTATATTCTTTGACCAATCTGTTGGAGGTCATTTTGTAAGCATGTCAATCTTTTAATACTTTGCAAAATCCAAATTTTTTGGCTGACATTCGGCTGTCGCTAATACGATAAACATTTTTGTTGCTTTTATGAAAACATGTTGCAAATTTTTTGTCATTGATTGCCCATTAAAACAGTTTTTACATTAGTATTGTCGTGCTTGGCTTGGAAGTCATCAAAAACATTTATTTTCGTTTTTTCTTTGTTTTTAATTGTGATATTTATTATATACATATTATTCAGCTAAGGTCTTGTGTAGTGTATGCTCTCCTTTCAAGGACTTGTTATTCTCTGGATTTTTTATTTTCCACAATGCTTTTATAAAGTTCTTTATTTGTAAGTCATGACATTTCCTACTTCTAAGTTAAGGGGATATTCTAGTCTAGAAGCATGAATTTCTGGTAATTTTTAAAGTGTCGTAAAAAAAGGCAATTAATATTTTTACTATCCATTTTTTTATTATTTATTTTTTAATTTTAGAAGAGTAGAGAAAAAAAATTAAAAACTAAAAAAAGTAAAAAATTTGAAAAATGAGGAGCTGACGACGTGGGGGGTAACAAAAAATTTTCACGTAGCCATACCCATGATTTCAACCCTCTTAGTTATCTGAAACCAAAAAGAAAAAAAGTTTATTAATGTAGAATAATGTCGTAATGGCCGGAACTACGGAAAAGTGGGAAAAAAAATTTCACAAAATGGCGACTGCCTAAATAAAAAAGTTTTTTTGGATCACTTTTTCTGACTATTTCGAATTTTTTAAAAATAATAAGAAATAAAAATTTGGGGATGGGGCTAGTTTCAACCATAGACAAGCCTATAAAGAAGACTCTATAAAAATTTCAAGAAAATCGGTCGAGTAGAACCTGAGAAATCGTGAGTATCGTTCCGAAAAAGTCAGTTTTGACTAAAACGCGTTTAAAGTTTCGCGTTCCGGCCGAACCAGTTTGGATGCCGGGTCAGAAAAGTGCCTATATCTTCGAAAATAATTTGAATTTTGAAAAATCTTCTTGTACACATTTTCTTTGAAAATATAAAAAAATTTGATTTTTTAAATTTCTAGACTAGAATACCGCCTTAAGGGATCTCCCCGTTGTTCTCTGAAACAAACTAGCATTTAATACAACCAAAAGACCCAAAAGACTAGAAACAACAGTCTCGAACTCGATTTGGATGGAGCTACCTGAAGTAAGAAAAGTTATCTACAACTTGGAAATTATTACTAATTTCCAGAAATTTATTCTTCGAAACCCTCAAAACGCCAAGTACATATTTAATAATTTTGGGAAAAATGGTTTTATTCAAACAGAGATCAATTTATTTGATTTTGCATTAGCTACCCGTTTCATCTCTTACTGAATGCTTTTGATGAGTCAATGGCCATTCTAATTAGATGACTTCATACAATATTTAATCAAAAATAAAATTTATTATTAGCATTTTTTATTGTGATTAGTTTAAAGTGAAAATAATTCTTTACTCAATAATTATATACATTTTACCACCTTTTTCTGCTCTTAGTTCATTAAGAACTCGCATCGATTAACAACATCATCAACATAGAAGTAGATATGTATAAATAACCCTACCGTCATCACGATTTCAACTGCATAAATGCAACAAGCTTGCACTATATTCTTACTTTCAAGCTTTGATTATTAGATATACCAGTGATGCAACTGCAACAGAGCATGGCGAAAGTGATATGGCACTTTGGGTTTGCTTGAGATGGTAGTGGGAGAAGTGGTCCTTCAACCAAACTGGTCAGACATAGGCATTTATTTCTTAATATCTGAACTTTATTTTTTGAAACTTAAAACTGTGATATTTGAATTTATGCCAGCATGAGAAACTTCGGTTCCTCTAGGAACTTTTCAATAATACATAGAGCGAAACGATATCGCTTAAGAAGGTCCCGCGGCTTCAGTTCTTGAGAGCAATAAGTCTTTCCTTAATGAATTGCCAAAAAATATTGAACAAATATAATAGCTTGACATGTCTATTGAAAAAAGTACCTCCACTTGTATCACCGATTAAAATCAGAAAGTAGAAATCCCAATGAAGAAAAATCCAACCAAAATCTTACATATTTTGAATTGAGAATTTTCAATTCTTTTTCCGTTAATAAATCAAAAAAAAAACTATGTTTTGAATATCAAAAAGGAGAGTTTATCAAAAACTGCTTAAAAAATAATATTTTTGTAAAAGGCAGCATCAAAGAATACATAAATGTTGAGGTTATGGGAAAAAAATGTTCACACGAAGATTGTAGATTGTTTTATTCCCTACAACGTTGCCACGAATCTTTTTTCTATAAGATCTTCAATTTTTTCCGGAAATTGCGCCAAGCCGTTTTTTTTTCACTGAAAAACTTAACCAAAAATATACGAAATTTTACTCCAAAAGGCTGAAGAATTTAATTTGATAGGATTTATAATAGCCACGTTGGCCTGTCTGTATATACGCGAACCAATTCTTCTATTTTCGAGATATCGCTCTGATTTTTAAGCAGCATTTCTTTCTCCCCAAGAAGCTGCTCATTTGTCGGAAACACCGTTATCGGATAATTATAGTCTTTAGCGTCCATACAAACTGAACGATCAAAATTAAGTCATTTTATTTGCTTTTTTTTTTTGATTGCTTCATAAAAATTCACATGGCTATTCTAAAAAAATTTCGCTATAGCAAATATCTGTCATACAAATCAAGCAAAAAAGTAAAGTTGTTGTGGAAAAACTTTTTTAATTGTGCAGCTGTTTAAAAATGTTTTCTCTACTGGAGTCAAGCCGAGCAGCTACGCCTTAATAAGGCTTAATCGTTGCCGCGAGAGCATCTCAGTAAGAATATCCCAAACATTTATTTTCAAGCAAACATCCAACCCAATCATTATACAATTTTTCGTGCATTAAGCATATTGAATCTGACTTACTACATCTGACTTATCTGCTTATCTGCAAACTTATTACCCACAACATATGATACACAAGTACCTACATAAATTACGTTCCGTTAACTCACATTTCAAACCATAAAATCTTCAACACTCGAATTAAAATTCAACTTGAAAGACTACTCTTCAGTAGCCGCGGCAACTTGTCGATGCAACAAAGATCCGCAAGCGTGTAAAAGAACTTGACCAACACAAATCACAACAAGTTTAATGATCTCTCAATGAAACAAGCTAAGTGGCTACAAATAAGCGCGACTACAAGCCAACTGACACGCTGCCACCCACAGAACGCCACCGCTTACCCAGTGACTTGTGGCCATAAACGTAGAGGTGTGTGTGTGTGCGTATATGTAAATGTCTGTGGCATTTGTAGATTGTCCATATGCGCCACGCTCAGCTCCCAGTTTGAATTCACAAGATTTATGCAATAAAATGTAACAAGCTGCATATTAGCTGTAGCTAGAAGTGAGTCTAGAAGATTTGCCAACACCAAAGCGGACACAATGCGCAGCCAACTAGCGGCTGGCGGCCACCAAAGCGTCTATGCTTAACCCGGCTTGGCGGCAAGTGAATGGTAATGAGCGCGTCAATGTTGCATGCAAGCGCCAATAAATTAAACGATTAACTTAATTAGCAATTAGAATTGCTAAAAGCATTCAAAGTCACTGGTGACTATGCGCTGCAGTATATGCGTGTTTGTATGTATGCAGGTGTGTGTGAGCTAAGGCGGCAGTCAGCCGCATGACAGCTGCAAACACATCCTCTTCGCTGAGAAATAAAACAATTACAGCAACAAACAAGCTAATATGAAGCAGAGTAAAGCAGAGCATTCTAACAACAACAACAAGATGTATTCAATATAACTGTAATTGCTGGCTAATCACAGTCATAAATTTTCACAAGCGCTTGAGTGCGGGAAACCCCTATATATGTGCGCGCCGCTATGCAGACCAGCGTGTACACCAAGCGCAAGCTTGTCCAACCAGCTTTCAAGCTAACTACATAGCAGCAAGCTTTTACTTAGCACGACATGACTAATGTATTAGAAATCAGTGCAATACTGTCTTTTATAGCGCACGCTTACACATCACACCTTGCAACAATTACAAAAACAGCCATCCGGCAGCGACACTTTCGCCAGCTCGCACGCAACCGCAAAAGTAGCCTCCCACACCTCGCCTCAGCACCACAAATTGTTGTGTAACTTTTGTGCAATTGCAAAATTTCCCAGCGTAATCATAAATAACGGTAAAATTATTATTTTTTGTTCGCAAACCCGGCGTTTGTGCCCGGCACTAAATGTGACAGTCAACCTGCACTGGGTTGCACTTTAGAGTTCAGCGGTGCACTTAAAAATAGCAAAGTACACCAACACTCATTTATGCAAAAGCCAACAATAGCAACAACAAGAGTATAAATTGTAACAGTTATTAAAGCACAAAGTGAGCGACATGCAATTAAAATGCTTTTGTTATCGATAATTCATGTCAATCACATGCACACACACATACATTTGCAGACAAATATTCATAACTCTTATAATGGCTATTCAATGTAGAACAGCTGTAGAATGGTATCAGTGTCTATCAACTTATAATACAGGTGGTCAATAGTTTCTGAAAAGTACGCGTATAAATATCTCCACAGTGGAAACTTTGTAGTGAAATTTATTTTTAAAATGAACAGGCAAATTTTGACAACTTTGAACTTGCTGTTCGATTGGCACTCATGAGTTAAAAGGTTAAAAAATTTGCAAATAGGCAAATACATCCGCCATCGCGTACAAAAATTGAAGCTTTGACTGTTCACTATATGGAAGATGCTGCGGAAGGCTTTTGGTATGCGGACTTATAAAATCAAAATCGTAAAATAATTGAAGCCGAATGACCATTAAGTGCATCGCACTTCCGACTAATGGGTCTAAAACAAGATGACCACCGAACCCAATTTTCACAATAAAATTTTGTGCAGTGATAGAACATACTTTTGGTTCAATGGGTACGGTAATAAACAAAATTGTCGCATTCGGATTGAAATAATTCACACACCATTGTTAAACTGCTGGCGTGCTCTATGAGCAGAGGGAGTCATTGGTCCATAGTTTTCCAAAAATGAAACCAGCTATAATGTTAAAGTCAATGGAGAACGCTAGAGAGCCATGATTAATGACTTTATCACGTCTGAATTGGAATATGTTAATGTGCAGACCTTTGGGTCCAACAAAATCGCACTATGGGTCTGTTACGTGATCTCCAAGATCGTGCGATTTAACATCGTTACGCTCTGTTTTGCGGGGTTATGTGAAGTCGCTTGTCTACGCAGATTGACGCCGTGGAAGAGAAAATTCGGCATGTTATTGCTGTCGTGCGACCCAACTGCTGTGGCAAAAGTGGTCGAAAATTTTGCTACTTGGCTGGAGTTTATTCGTGAAAGCCTCGGCGGTCACTACCCCAAAATCAATTTTAAACCTCTCTCCTTAAAATGAAATTAAATTCTTTTATTTATTATTTTTTTATTTTTTTATTTTTAACAAATTTGTACAATAATAAATTATTTAACAAATAAATATTTAGCAGCGCTAGCAACAAGGGCCTTCGGCTGTCTTAATCTAATATAACGTTAATGGTTAAGGTGTTAGTAGAGCTAACTACGATTTATTCTTAATATTAAATATGCTTTAACAAGTCAGTCTCTTTCAACAATTTGTACATCTTTAGAACGTTTGTGGTGTTAGCCTCTCTCAAAAGGTCGAAGTGATCCGTTGTACTCAGGATCTCTTTCCGGGTTGAGTCGATAATTGGACAATGTAGTAAATGCCGAATTGATGCCGGCTCTTCACAAAATGGACACTTACTGGGTGGGGTACGTTGTAAAAGATGTGCGTGCGTGATAATTGTGTGCCCCAGGCGTAGGCGAATAAATGGCTTAATTGTTGAGAGAGCTATGTCGGCACCGATAGTTCCTTTCTTTCTGTTAGGATTGATAGCGGAGTAGTGATGAGCATAGGTGTTCCAATCGCTAATTTGAGTCTGGCGTCTTTCGTTTGCGACTTCAGTCAAAATGTCTTTTTTAGACATATAGTTAAACATTATGGCTGGTGTTTTTGCAACGTTTTTTGCAGCGGCGTCAGCGTTTTCGTTGCCAATGATTCCTGTATGGCCTGGTATCCACATTAGTTTGATTTTTCGAGGTGTGGCTATTAAAGTGTTGCGTATCGCGACTACCTCATTTTGACCATTGGAGGGGCATTCGATGGCGTCAAGGCATGAGTTACTGTCGGTGCAAATAATGAACTTGCCTCGGTGAAGCTTAGCATATGTGATGGCTTCTAGAACAGCGGAGACTTCAGCGGTAAACACGGAGCAAATTGGGTGGAGTAGGCCGTGCCGAATAATTTCTCCATTTTCTTTTGTTACTGCAAATGATGTGTTGTCGCGGGATTTAGAGCCATCCGTAAATAAGAAGTTCCATCCATTTTGGCTGTAAAACTGTTTTTCTTTCGCATAAATTGCTCTGTATTTCTCTTGTGGTGTATTTGTTTTTGGAAATTGGAGCGTTTTAATTGTGTGAGGAATGTTGTTAATCAACCACTGTGGGCGGATAGTGGATACTCTAGGCCTTGAAGTATGCGGTATCTGAAGGTGTTTAAGGAATTTCAGTGATCGACTGATTGCTGGCAAGAATCTTGGCTCCCGTTTTCTTGACATCGCGTTTTTTACGTCTCTTTTTAAAAGATTGTTTGGAGTAAATAGCAGTTTAGGGAGTAAACGACGGCAGCTATCGATTGTTCTTTCAGCGATCGTAGGCAAGCCAGTTTCTGCAAAGAGGTTTTTTAGGGGTGTCGTAGGGAAATTAAATTCTTGGTCACAAAGATACTATGCTGCGTTTTATTTCACCTTTTCTACAATAACACTCCTTAAAATAAAGGCTTCCCTCAAGATTTTTTACTGACATAAAGAAAATGACTTTGGCTTTGTTATTTCTTATGTTCCAAGGTTCCAAGTCCATACAAAATAAATTTTTTTTTTTCTAAATTGGAATTAACCTTATTTTCGTTAAGGAAACCTCATCAAATCTCAATTAAGAAATCCACCAGACACTTGTGGCGAAAAATGGTTAGGTGATCATATTCTTGGAGCTAAAGGATCATTAATTTTAGTTTTGTTAAACATTAAATTTGAGATCTGCTTATTACAAAAATTATTTTTTACATTTTTGTAGACCTATATTAGAGTATGGTTTCTGTGATTTGGAACCTTAGCTATCGAGTCCATTTGGAGAAGTTAGAGCCCGTTTAAAAACAGTTTATTTATTTTTGCCTTAAATTATTTTGATTGGGATTCCAGGTTAAACCTTCCTCCATATACTAACCGTTTGAAAAATTGATAGATGTATAGAAATGCTTGGTGTAATATTTCTTGTAAAACTCATAAATGGGTCAGTCTGTAGTCCATTTCTGCTGTCAGACATTCATTTTAACATTTCGGTGCTCTCAACCAGGCAGTTTAGACCTCTACTTTTAATTATCTTGAACAAATTTTGAGTTAAACGAATCATTTCGCCGTATATGTGACAAATTCTCATTCCAGTACATTTTTGCTAACAGACTCACTCTTTACCATTAAAAAAATTATTTTGTCTACTCTTAACAAGTAACATTTTAAAATAATAAACTTACTTTAATCTAATTCTTTATTTTGGCTGTTGAAATTTTTGTTTCTGTAGCCGAGCAGCTTAAGGTCTACCCTTCAGCCGCCCTACCGACGCGAGGGGCGCATCCTCATCAGAATCAGCCCAGCCTTGAAAGGCAACAGAGCTTTTAAGCGTCAAAATCTAAAGATGCTCAGCTACAGAAACAAAAGTTTCAACGTAGAACAATTGATACGATTTTATTTATTGAGATGAAGCAATATGGTCTTTTTAATTTCAAAAGTGAATTAGATAAATGAAATGTGCAGGAATGAGAACTAAAATCATGGTGTATACAACGGAATGGTACGTTAAGTTCAAAATTTTATAAAGATTTTAACAATAAGGGTATAAACGAAAAGCGAAATATTCAATTTAACTTCAGACTGGAGAAAAGAACTCCCTGTTCCATTCAGCATTTTTAATAACACCAAGCATTTCTCTACAACTCGTAATATAGGCAGATTAGTGCATGAACGAAGACTAAACTTGGAAGCTTAAGATTCATAGTAACTCTCAAATCAAGAAAGTTAAAACTTGCATTAGCAAACAGAATTGTATTAATATTTGAAAATTCTATGACAAAAGAGATTTTGTTATTAAATAACAAGTACAAATTCGGGGCAATATGACCACCTTGTTTAACACTAAAGAGATATTAATTAAATCTGAAAAAGTTTTCTCACATATCACCAGTTGTGTTCAAATATAAAGATAAGAATATGCCCATTGAAAAAATTTTGGTTGAAAGCACAGTAGATCAAGTTTACCGAAAGCTTTGATAAAGTCTGTGTATACAACATCCTCATAGTCCTTTGTTAACAGAGGAATAGAAAAATTGAAGAAGATATATTTGGCACTATTCTTCAGGAAGAATCGGGGTATTATATCTGGGCCGTAATTAAAAGGTGGTGTTAACTTATTTATATTGAGTAAGATGTCGTCTGCAGAAATAATTGGAGTATTAAGTGGAGTATTCGGACAGAGAAAGTGCTGATAGGAAAACATTTTAGGAGAATTAGTAGTGTAATTTGACTTGTAACCTGAAGTCAAAAGATTATTTCTGAATTTATTAGTTAGATTTTTGAAAAGGCAGCTAAGGTTTGCACTATTTGAGTTTCATTTCAACAATGTTTGATATTTTTTTGTAATAATAGCTTACAAATAGAGGTGGTTGTTTTAAAAGGATCTTTGGGCCTTAGACAGCTGAGTTTTCATGTCTTCTAGAAGTTCGATGTTACCAGCGACGAAAGATCTATTTCAAAAAAAGTTTTATTTAATGGCCTATAAATAAAAATTGGCGCTATTATGAGGAAGCCAAAAATAAATTGGCATACTGTTTTAGTTGGAGACAGAATTTTGTACCACAAGTTCTTTATCAACTTAACGAAATAAATTTGAGATGGAAGTATGTCTATAAGAAGAGACATTAAATAAAAGGTTGTAATAAAGAGAGAACGCGAATCGTTGTTGAAAATTTAAGAAATGTAATATAAAAATGAGCCAGCTAACAATGTTATTGAGGGGACGCTGATTATGACGTAAATCTTATTAAGAACTTCAGAGCGTTGATAACAGTAAATCCTTATCAAAACGAACCTAAAAGGTGCTACCAAGAACATTAAAACTTTCCAGGCAAATATTCCTTCTTTTGAACCACTGTCGAAAAGTCTTACAACATTTTCCCTCAATGACAATTTGCATACTTCACTGCAATAACAAATACTGTTGATAAATAACTAATAATAAGTGTACTATAATGGCAACTCATAAAACTGTTAAGCATGAAATATGCAAAAATTGAATTTTTAACGCCATAGAAGTCGTCATACTGGCTGTGTGGCACACGCGGACACAGCGGCACGCCCATACACCAATTAGTGGTGCTCAGCGACACAACAGCAACAAACATTAACAACTATTCCTACAATTAGTTCAGTCATAAATTGGCGAATATGTTTGCAATGCCAGCGACAAAGTTTAAAGGTGCTAGCGGTTTAGCGGCTGAGTGATATATATTATTATGGTTATGTGGGTTTTGTGACTCTATTAAATTGATGAAATTATTGGCGCAAAAACTGGGCTGAAATGCTGTAGCGAACGGTTCGAAATTTTTGTTGAGACTTTTTTAAATTTTTGTGTGAGTAATATTGAAATTTAACGTGACTGAAATGGATGAAGTATGAATGTGATTAAGAATATGATTATTAGTATGAGCATGAATATAAACATGAAAATGAATACGAGTCTGAGTCTGAGTATGATTATTAGTATGAATATGAATGTAAATATGTATATGAATATAAATATGAATATTATATTGAATATGAATATGAGTGCGATCATTAAATACGAACAACCTAGGATTTTCAAGTCATGCTTGGTCCGAGAAATTTTTGAGTTGGCGAAATTTTTAGTTGCTTATACAAAATTAGGTTGATAAGTAGAATTTCATTGCTGTTTCGTACAAGCTTTTATGACACTTAGTGGATTCCATTCCGGAAATTCGTTGAAAATACTGATGACCACCTCAATATATTTACTATTTAAAGTTACGATCTCCTCAAAAATCGATTCAATATAGATCAGACGTCGGTGAAAACTCTGGGTTTATTTTAGTTGAATGAATGAAGTTCGCGTTTATTACTTTGAGCTCATAAGAGAGACTATTTTATTCGTGGACAGTCCAACACAATTATCGTTACAGTACCTGAAATTAAGTTTGTTGTGAATGTGAAAATATAACATAGTATGAGACTTTTGGTACACACCCTGTAGGAAAAATTTACCTAAAATGTTAGACAACGAAATTTTTTTTACAAATTGGGGGCCATCATTCAGTAATTAAAATAATTGGTTCTACTACCATAAAAACAAACCCTATAGGATAATTTTATCTCCATAAAGACGATTGCCAGCATACATATTTTTTTATAAATATGACGAAACATTATTCTGTAAGCGGTGTAAGAGGTTTAAGAGGGTTTTGTTTACTTAATTAATTCACACCCTATAGGAAATTGAACTAAATTATTCAATAAGTAGTACACTAGGCTTTGGCATACTAAATAAGTACATACCCTGTAGGAAAATTTTACGCTGACCAACAAAGCCTTTGGTTTTAAAAGCAAAAAAACTCATCTCAAGCGCGGTTTATGTGTTTAAAAAGATTTAGTACACTAAATTTGTACAAACCCTGCAGGAAAAATTTAGCCCTATACTGACCAACAAGAAGTTTTTTTTTCGATTGTGAATAAAAACGATGCCAAAAATAATTGAAGATGCCCTAGTACCCAAATTTGCCACATGCCCTGTAGGAAAATTTTATCTCACTGTAGACCATCTGCATTTTTATTTATAAAATCGAAATAAATGACAGTTTTAGTAATGTAAAAGGCTTTACAACTCTAAATTAATACAAACCCTGCAGGAAAACTTGACCATAACGCAGGCTAAAATGGTAATGCGAAGAAAAATGTTGCCGTACACTAATTAAGCTCTACTGTACTAAATTAAAATTTATAAATAACTCTGGCGCCAATAATAAAAATATTGAATTTCATTTATCATATCTCCCTTTTATTGTATTTGTTTCCACAGTTTTCTTGTGCATTTTCCTTGTTTAATTTATTGTCATAATTTTGATTTGTTTGAATTGATCATCGTTTTGGCTTTTTATTGGCCCTCAACAATCATGCGATTGCGCCGTGTCCATTGTCTGCTGATCGTTGTCACTGTCAACAGCGACAGCGACAGCGTCAACGCCAAATGTCAACAATGAATGACACACACAGACAACGAGCACACATACACACACTCTTATGCATAGATATTAGCTTCTATATGCTTACATGTACATATGTGTGTATGATTTCCACTGAGTGTGTGTGCGCACGTCAAGCTTCGATATGCAACGATTGACATATACAAATGTCTGGAAGATCGGCTTGTCTTGTCTACCCGTTGTCTCTTTTGTTTATGTTCCCACTTGTTTTTGTCAAGCGCCTCTACATTTCAAATATGTTTGTGTGTGTGTGTATGCATGTGTGTGTTGTTATTTTTTCACTCGTCTCGTTGACGCGACATTGACGACTTTGTTGATAATTTTGATTTTATTATGTTAATAAAATGTTATGGTTTAAAATGTTGATGTGCTGTCGCCAGCTCTTCTATGTTGCTTTGTCTCTCTCCCGGCTTTTGGGTTTCTCTCACCCGCTTGCTGCATGAGTGGACCCACCTTTCTCTGCCGTCCGTGCGCCATAATTCATTTGGTGTGTTCGATTGTCCGCTTTTTTTGGCGTCCAAACGCGTGGCTCTTCGCTTAATTTGCTTGTCTCAAATATTCTTTAATTGCTGCTGCTTAGCGTACAATATTTTTATTATGAGTTCGCTGTGGCAAAGAAACTGTGGAAAAATGCGCCGAAAGCCATATACTTGTACTCCCATCGCTTAATTGGATTAAGTAACACGAAGCGGTCGGGCCACATGGCGCGTTGTGGAGCGCGGCAGACGAAATCCAGTGCAATCGTTTGGCCAAAATGCCGGCAATCGAGTCGCTGCAACCCAATTCCCGGCATACTCAGCATTCTGTCGATGCGATGTGGAGCCGTGTGTGCTGCGCTGCTCATGAAGCTGCGTGTACGCTGCTAATCAGCTGCCACAGATCGCCGTTGCGCGACGTTTAATGTCCGCTTTGATTTGCTTGTATGCTTTGCTTTCAATTTTATGAGTAATTCAATTTAGCGTCTAAGCATTGACGCTCAGGCATGTGTGCACTTGTGTGGTTTTGCTTAATTATACGCAGCATTTTCATATTTTAAATTGGATCTCCAATTCAGTTTTTCTTGGGTTTTGTCTGTCATTTTTTTGGATTCTTCAGACATTTTCAATTATAAATATTGAATTTTTATTTTTCCATAATTTTTTATTTGCTCTTCGTTTAGTTTAATGAGACTATGGCAACGCGTTGGGAGGTCTATATTTGTACCACTTGTGTTATACTCTTGAATAACTGATTAGAAGAGATGCTGACTTGATTAAATCAAGCAGAGGAAAGATAATAGGATTAAATATCAGTTGAACACAGTTTTTTTTTTTCATTATCTTTCGTAAATAATTTTAATATTTTTTACCGCAGTGGGAAAATACATATCAAATAAACAAAAGACTTAAAACACGAACTTGGTACTATTATATTATACACATATCATATATATATATACATTATACTTTATGTATGTACTTGCATATTTCTCAGTTTGTGTATGAAATTACACCATTTGCAATTTTAAATCGTATAACATAGGTCTATTTTAAATTGAGTCTAGTAGTATGTGTTAAGCTAAGAAGCATCCTTTTCATCACTTATATATTACGGGATTATATACTCCTGAACTAAGCTAACCGTTTTGTGTCATAGCAAACTTCATATTCGTATTAATATTCAGTAGAGTCAGAGACGGAATTCTGAACATCTAAGCCCTTAAAGAAATCTCATTCCTTCCTTCGATTATTTGCGACCGGAAGTTGGTACATGAGTCGGACAGCAGATTCCAAGAAGCCTTCTTTGAACGCTGTTTTTATGCGAGAGTTGTAGTTAGAACTTTCGTTGGTGTTAGCTGAGTAAATACAAAATGTGTCTTCAGGGAAAATACTCCAATTTCAGAATCAACCCTCAAAGACCTCAGGATCGCGGTCTGTTGATATCAAACTGATCAGTGAATCTTCCTTGTAATAAGAGATGGTCGAAAAAATATATAAAATTATGACTTTTCAATCTTTTAGTAATGTATTAAAATTTACAAGAAAAATCTAGAATCTTCAACTTTGAATTCTGAGTTTAAAATGTTTGGATTTTGAAACTTAAATATTAATTTTAAAATATTGAACTTATAGCATTAAAAACCTGAGTTAAAAATTTGTAATTTTCAATTCCTTAAATTTTCAGTATTAATTTTTTGAACCTTTAGAATTTGAACCTTTAATTCTGAATTTTCAATAACAAGCTTTTATTTTTGAGCTTAAATTTTTTAATTTACATAGATTTTGGAATTTCCAATTTCGAAGGTTAAATATTGAAATTGTGTATATTTTAAATATTGAGAGTTTTCGATTTTCAATTCTCAATTCTAAATTTTAAATTGTGAGTTTTGAAACTTTAATTACAAACTTTCAATTTTCAATTTAAATTTTGGAATTCAAAATTATGAATTTTGAGATTTGATTCAATCTAGATTTTAAAAATTAAAATTTGAAATATTGAACTTATGGCATTTAAAATCTGAGTTAAAAATTTTTAATTTTCATCCTTAAATTTTCAGTTTTAAATTTTTTGAACCTTAAGAATTTGAACCTTTAATTCTGGATTTTCAATAATAAGCTTTTATTTGTGAGCTTCAAACTTTTAATTTACATAGATTTTGGAATTTCCAATTTCGAAGGCTAAATATTGAAACTGTGTATGTTGTAAATATTGAAAGTTTTCAATTTTCAATTCTGAATTCTAAACTTTAAATCGGGATTTTTGAACTTTTAATTTCGAACTTTTAATTTTCAATTTAAGTTTTGGAATTTAGATTATGAATATTGAGCTTTGATTCAATCTAGATTTTAAAAATTAAAATTTAAAATTTTGAAATTTCGAATTTGTAATTTTGAATACGAATTCAATAATTTAAAAATCAAAATTCAAATTATAAATTCTAGAAGTGAAAATTCAAAAGTTAAATCTAAAATCGAATTCCAAAAATCCAAATTTGAAAATTAAAAATTTAAATTTTTGAACTTTGAATTTTGAGTTTTGATTTTTAAATTTTGACTTAAGCCAAAAGATTTTAAATTTAGAGCCTCAAAAAATGAAATACTGAATTTGGAAATTATAGAATTTCTTAATTTTGAACTATGAATTTTGAATTATTGAATTTGTAATTTTGAATTTATATTTGAATTTTAAATACTGAACTTTGAATTTTGAGCTTTGATTTTTAAATTATGACTTAAGCCAAAAGAGTTTAAATTTAGAGCTTCAAAATTGCAATACCGAATTGAAATTATAGAATTTCTTAGTTTTGAAGTATGAATTTTTTATTTTTTAAATTATTGAATTTTAAATTTTTAATTTTGAATATATTATATTATTATTGATTTATATTTCAATTTTGAATTTTGATTTTTAAACTTTGAATTTTAAATTCGAATTTTAATTCACGCCAATAAATTTTAAATATCGAGCTTTAAAAATATTCATATTGAATTTTGAAAGTTCGAAATTTATTAGTTTTGAATTGTGTGCTATGAATTCCCAATTTTGAATTTTCAGTTTTGAGTTTTCTGTTTTTAGACTTTGAATTACAAATTCTGATTTTGAATTTCGAGTTACAGACTTTAAATTTTGAGCCTTTGAAAATTAGAATAATTTAACTTCCGATTTCAAAATTTGCATTTTGAGCATGAAGTTCAAAGTTTTTGAGTTTTGAGAATTTGTCGCTAGTATTCTGATTTTTATTAATTTTCATGCTGAAAATTTATAATTTTTAGACTTTATCCTTTATTTTTGAGTTTTCACTGAACACATTGAAAATCTTAAAGCAAAAAGTGATCTCAGTTACTATCGCATATCAATTTAAATTTCAAAATCCTCAACCATTGCTATCAACCGCTCTACATTCAACCAACAGGATCTTATTATCAAAGAAACCACATAATTAAACTTCACGCACAGCATTAACCGCATTGTGCTCTCACTACTCAGGAACCGTATTTGCTCCGCTACAAATTATGTGACATTAATTGTCACATTTGCCCACCCACTTAACAACTTGATGTACAAACAATTGACCTCAATCACAATCAATCGAGATGGTATTCTTCCTTTTTTGTGGTCCAACAAACCGCAGTGAAAATTTTCAAATTTATGCCAAAAATTATTGCTACCTTTGTTACAAATTCGCACAGCACTCGGCTCATACACACGAACATTCGCTACTGGAGCTCTTCACACAACCAAAAACATATCTGTTCGTGCTGCCAACTGCGCACCACACCCTGGCACATTGAGGGCCCATCGGTGTACCTTCATAAATAACTGCGAAATGTTTTTGACTGCAGTCGTTAGCCCAAATAAATAAAATTGGTGCAGCGCCGAGTTCTAAGTTTCCTTGTGGCACACACTTTGCTGTTATTGGTTTTGTTGTAGTTGTTGTGCTGCTGCTCCCTTTCGCTGCTCTTTTTCATATCGCAAGCGTCATTGAATCTGTGTTTGCTATTTATGCCAGTGTGTGTGCACATTTGTGCGACATTTTTACAGCTTTTTGATAAATTTTATTGCGCTGCCTTTGTCTGCCTCGCTGTGGCTGCCACACGCACTTTCCTATCTCATTCGCTGCTGCTGCGCCGTCTGACTCCTTGCTGCCTTATAACCGTCATCTTATTGCTCCTCAGTCAGTCTGCGCATGCTTACTCATGTACTCATAAATGTGTTGTGTGTTTGTTGGTGAATATGTGCGTATGTTGGATTGCCCACGTTGTCATGCTGTGGCATTTTGTACGAATTTCTGTTATCATTGTTCTTTTGTTGTCACCTTTATGTTCATTGTTCTGCGAATTGCTTGTTTTTATTGCTGCTCAATTTTTATTTCTTGTTACTGGAATAATTGTTGTGTCACAACGGAAATATTTATTAAGTTCAAAATTCGAGGAGTCTGCTCTTAATATCTTTTTTGTATTTTGTTTGGTTTTGGAATATCATAAGTTAAAGTTATTTTGGAATATCATAAGTAAGTTAGAGCTGTGGACGCCGTGGAGTAGCTACTGGAAGTATTTTTTTTTTTTCAAATAATTGTTTTTATTTTTTTATTTAGTAGGAAATATATAATATTTAAAAAATGGTTTCAATACTTAATATTCGTCTCAAAACTATCTTCAAATGTTGGATATGGAAATTTTTTGAATACTTATACTTACCTTTTTATCTGCGCTAAGAAGTGTCCAATGTTTTAATCCTGGTAAAGAGCCGACATTTTGATATTTTGTCTAGAATACTTACTTTAATTTTTGTAATAAATAAAAATTTAGGTGTCAAATATTTAATTGCTCTATTTTTATTTTTAGAGAATAAACTTTATATATTAAATACTATACAAATTAGGCAGCCTATCCTCATTCGCTTTAAGTTAATTTATCGTACTATACCTTCAGTGTAAATAAGGTTACTCTATAAGGCTTATGTCATTAGATCTTAATCCCAAAAACATTTCCGCTTAGACAGTTAATTTCTGTCCCCGCTAGTTAAACTGGTTGTCTCAAGGAGGGAAATTCCGAAAGTTCCGCCTGACATATAAATAGGGTCATTCGGTGTGACGGAAGTTTTTGTAAAGATATTTTTTAGAAGAGTTTATAGTAGGGTCAAACCATGTCAAGTGGTCCATGAAAATTTCGCAAAATCACGGATTACGAAAATTAGCAGTTCATTAGGAAGGGGATCAGACCCTGTGATATAAATATTTGTCAAAATTATTTTTTTGTTAAAGTTATTGAAGGTTGAAATTAAGAGCACGATAAAATTGTAAAACTATTTTCTCATAAACTACTAAAAATAAATCGATGAAATTTAGTTAAGTCTAAGAAAAATTTTCGTGGTATTTTATAATGGTTTTCTCATGGTCCTTTCGATTAAATAATAATATTTTACATAATTTTTTGCCAAGCAAATCAAATTTTTTAAGTGTTCTTCACACGGAAAATATTCACCTTTAATAATCTGCAAAAATATTTCTGTTAATTCATTCATTTTTTGTCCCTCTACCGCTCTTAAAACCTACGGCACACCGATCGTCGCGTTGTGCCCTCGTATGCTCCCGACAACTGTGCCGCAAGAAAATGTTAGATATTATTGAAAATTCCTACTTCGGACGATAGCCAAATGTGTGATAAGTATACCAAAAAATTTTAAAGCAATTGATGGAACCGTTTCTTAGAATGAAGATATGTTTCCCCCTCTTTCTCTGCCAAGCAACTTCTACAACGAGCATAAAGTAAGATTTTTGGGTGAATGTTAGTTGAATTATAAATTAGATATCCTGCACCTAGGAAAAGCTGAACGCTTCTTGGAGAAAGAGCTCATTTGTTATTTTGCTATACACTTTGAACCAAAAGGATCGAGTAGGTACCGACCATTGCACAGCATTTTCTCGTGCCATTTCAATACTGAAGACTTCGCAGCTTCAAACTACTAATAGCAGATGTCTTCTCTGGTCAACTTTGCGGTTACCTGTAAAGTCGATGTTGTTGATAGCGAGGTCAGGCAATGAGACTAAGGCTATCAATGTTTAATTTATATGGAACACAGCATAAGACTTAATACTAGGATCTCTATACACGTCATTGAGGTTGCAATATCATTTTCATCTATAAATTTAATAGAAACTCTCAGGAGTGCTCATCACAATATAACACAACGTATGCCAATAGCTCAACATAACTACAACTAAATTAGTTACAACTGGAGTCAACTTGTCCTTATTACGTTCCTAAGTAAAATATTTGTATAGAAACATTTATGAGTAGATTTGTATGTAAGGTCCTGATTATTAGTGCTTCTTTTACCATTTTATATAAATCATTTCTAGTTTTTTGTTATGTACAGCTTAATTTCTTGCTAGGAAGACAAGGCTCACAGGATTCTAGTGGTATAAGAAGATCTGTTGCATCAGTGGCTATTTTTCAATATATTTAGTTTCTGAGGAATAAAATTGGTGTACAATTGGTGTAAAAGTGAAATGAGTATTCGCAATGACTTAAAAGTTGACTTCCGATAGAAGGTGTTAAATACAGAAGGACTTATAGGTATGTAGTGTGGATATTATAATATTAGACGACATGTTCTCCATATGTCAACTAAACACCACTAAAACTCTTCCGCTTTGGAATTATATAGTAGACCCTTACTTATAGGGTCCCGGCATTCTAGAACGCTCAAATTAAGGGTGTTTTCGAGATTTTTTTAAGGCTTAAAAATAGAGCAATCAATTTAAATTTTTTGCAGTTTATTTATACACTTATGAAGAGAACAAAATTTTTTTTTTTTAATAAAAGTTTTTTTAACAATATTAAAAATGGCGTCTAAAAAAGGCTATCTTTAAAAAAGACTCTCGATGGCGTTGTTTATTTTGACTTTTTTGAACATCTGAACCAAATAAATTAATAATCAGAACTACAACTAAAAAAATATTGAAAATGGAAAAAAATTTCGCGCTTTTGAAGTTCAGATTCTGAAAACAGCTATTTTTGGACCAATTTTAGATCGAAAAAAAAAAATCGAAGTTCTTAAAATTAAAATTTGATCGTAGTTCCAGCGATAGATATTGATCTTATAAATGCCATATTAAAATTTCGAGTGATTCGGATTGATAGTTTTTTTTTCATCAACGGTACGCCGAAATAAGGAGTTTTGAGATCAATGAGTTTAAAGTATCCATTCTCAAGCCCCTCGACCGCGTGCTACTTAAAAGAAAAAAAAAATCGATTTTTTGAAAATTCTAGACCACCGGGACCCCTTATATCGCTTAAACTTGTTTTGACCACATAATAGCCAATGTTTCAATTATGGTAGCCCAGAAGAACGATACAGTTACGGAAAAACGATTGCATTGTGAGAACAGGTTTGGTCGTAATACCTTTCGGAAATTCCTCTATATCGTGGACCGTTAATAAGCGGTGTGTGTGATAAATGTAACGAAATTTCGAGCTTTCGAAAACTCTAATTAGAGTGTATATTGTGTATGTATGTGTGTATTGAACGATTCTTCCTGTTAAGAGTAAGTGAAAACTATCTCAAAATGTAATAAATTGATAGTCAAACTACCTTCGCCTAGCCATGCAAATACGCCATAAAAATTGCTGGTTTGAAACAAAAAACTTTTTAAAATCTGGCGATAGACAAATATAGAGTGTCTTAATTCTTTCAGAACGATATCAGCTATTCGAAAGCTTTTTGATTCATTTTGAAAAAAAAATATTATTTTTGTGCAAAAGAATATACAAAAATGTTTTCTACAAAAATACCCACAAATATTTTTTTTTTTGGCAAAAAAACTAACCTTTCTCTCAGGAGTCATCTGCTGCGTGTATCATCGCATGACCAATTCGCCGTTTGATAAATGTTCTGCGAATTCGCAATTGTGGCGCGCGACAAATGTGACCACATACGACCCCGATGATCCAGATAAATAATGCATTTGGAGTGGCCAAGTACTACACGGCTTTGGGCTGCCAAGCGAAATTCCACAAAAACCTTCGCGCACACACTCACACAACCTTTTTGATGACGACGCAGCGCGCTGCCCACAATATGCTTAACCTTTATCCGCGTACTTAAGCAAAATTTATGAACACCTCGTTTTTATTTCGGTGTTCGCATTGTTGTTGTTTTGTTTTGTTGACTTGAAATTTCTTAAAAATCGCACTTTTGCGTTGACTGTTATAAATTATGCACGCAATTTGTGGGTGATTTCATTATGGATCTCAATTTCCATGGCATTCCAGCGGCTGAGTGGCCGATGTGGCTCACATATACACATACACACCCACATGCAGCGCTCTCAAGTCCCGTCCAGTGGTATCTTCGTGCACTTTTATTTGCTTTAAATTCTTTCTGCTGTTGCTTTTGTTTTTGCATGCTTTTGCTTGTGGCCAAAATGTTATGGTTTCGCCTTTAATTTCGGTGCCTCTCTATATTTGTAGCAATTTTTGTTTGTTTTCGTTTTTATTGCTTTTATTGTTTTCTCCCACTTTTTGCTTTCATCATTGCATTTTGTCTTTTATATAAAAGTGTTTTGATTGCTTTTTATACTCTCGTTATTGTGGCATTGGTTGTCGTCTGGTTAGCAGGCTACTTGGACTGTCTGTCGCCTGGCTACCGCCCGCTGTGACCGGTGACACTGACACTCGAGTCCAACTTTTTATTGTTGATAAAATCAAGAGCAAACAAGGTGTGTGTTTCATTTTGTACGAGTACCATTGTTTTGTGGCTTAAATTATTGTCGTACACAATAAGCGATGCCCGAGAGACAGTAGACGTTGAACACAAGAAAACATGTGAAAAATTCTAGCAAACACTAAAACACACTTAAAGATTTTTAAGGACTGCCTTTGTGGTTTTACACCGAAGAATCATACCGTTTTGTTAAAAATCCGATAGTTTTAAACAGAAAAGAACTTTCTTCAGTTGTCTCGGATTTTCTGGATTTTCACTGAGTGGCCAATCGAACAAGCTATGATATATTAACTCCCAATAGTAAAGTAGGGAAATTTTTTTACTCAAAATCTCTAACTTTGAGCCTAAAAAAGTGTTTTTGTAAAGAGTTATTCTTCATTACTTTATCACATAGAAAACCTAAGAACGAAAGCAATTGCATTTTGGTGAAAGTTTATCACGAATATGATTTAGTGTTCGTTCAGAACGTGCCAAACCTGGTTAAGACGATTTAAACTTGACGTTTTGGTCAAAAATGGCGAGACATAAAAGTGTGAACATGAGGATCTAGTAACATTACTCTATGAGTTTTTTTGTCAAACACAAAAAAGTTGGCAGAGTTTTTGAGCCTCAAACAAGCTCTCATTTTGAAAGCAGCAGAATACATTCAAGAGTAAAAAAGCTCAGTACCATTGCAATGAAGCTCAAAGAAATTTAAAGACTTATCACATCAGAAGTGCTACTAAAATCCTGCATATCCGCTTGTGATTGGAGACGAAAAATTGTTATTTTATTGATGAAGAATCACTGAGCCGATAAGATACGTGGCAATAATTTTCCATCATAAAAACGCTCGACATTATGTTTAAGACCGGTGAAAAATTATGGTTATTTCCCAAACCTTGTCCTTTTTGATCACCACTTGTTCCGCTCGATGCAGAGCGCCTTCACTGGAATAGGGTTAAGAACAGAATAGAGGAAAATTTAGCATGATTCATTCGTGGACGTTAAGTGGGTGTTCTACTCTAAAATTTTGAAGAAATTCGATTTTTTTCTTACATTTAAAGTTGAAACCCTTAAAAACGTATCCTCCAAAGGATTTTTAAAAATTAAAATTATTTTAAGAGCGACAGTTACATAAGTGACTCAGTACCTAGCCGGGTAGGTAGGTAGACTCACTTTTTTAAACGCGTTTCTCTCGAAAATACTTTTTTCCACACGGTACCGGCATTATCTCAAGTTCTATACAACCGATTTACTTGAAATTTGAAATTTGATTTGTGTGAACCTTCTTTACGCAATCTTTTTTCGTTCCTACCAGCATTGTGTCAAAATTTTTGTTTTTAATATTTAAAGAAAATTCAGGAATTTCAAGAAAGCGTAAAAAGGATTTTTATTTTCAGGCAGTCACCATTTTTCAAAAATTTTTTTTTTCGTATTCCCTGATTTAGACACTATAACAGCATCCTTACTGATTAAGAATTTCTTTTGATATTTTTTCAGACCACCAGGAGAGTCAGGATCAATGTCACCAGGATGCGCCATTTTTTTACACCGGTTAAGGTTAATTTTCCTAATATGGTATTTTATTAAATATGCCATCGTAAATTCATATTTATTTGAATACTTTCGGAATTTCAAGAAAAGGAAATTTTCAACTTATATCTGTGTCTCAGCCCTTCTTATCCATTATTCACCGTAGCCGCGGCAAAACCACTCTTACGTTATAAGCAAGTATCTATTTCTTGCAGTCTTTTGTTTTTCATTGTAGCCACGCCCTTGCAAATTGTATTTGACAATTCATTGCATTTCCCTTTTTATTTTATTTGATTTTTAAATTCCTTCGTTTATTTTTTACGACACTAAAACAGCGCAACGCATATTTTCACTCTCTACAATTCGCATTTCGCATAATAAATGATTCTGGTGCATTTTTGGACATAAAAATTGTGTGGCATTTCGCTTGAAAAATATTTATCTCAATAAAAAATGTAATTCTTAATGATATTTGATATCAATTTACTTAAGGTGCAGTATCAATTTATTGGATTAACAGATGGTCATGGTGATATACAGCATTGAACGTAAGCAAATAATTTTTGGCGAAAAAAGCTGCGAATATATATTTAGATTTAGAGGAACATATTTACGGCAGATAGGCCTCAATTTTCTGGTAATAAAATACAATTTTACGCAACTGCACACAATCACTATTTTCAACTGCTATTTTTAACTACAAAACTAGATAAATTTATTAACACTTGACTCTGGAGCAAGTTTCAAAAATGACTTGGAAAGGTTTATCATCTGTGGTATCCGCATGAAATAATTTTTATCGACTTTCTGTAAGCAGATAAATAGCGTAATGGAACATTTGATATACAAAACCTAAAACGGACCACTCTTTTTGAGAAGAAGATATGCATAAAATTCTCCAAAGTTGGCTTACAATAATTGGAGGTTTTGTTGCTTTTAAGCCTCAAAATAATGCACGCTGGGAATTCAATGATAATGAAAAAATAATATCTATCGCGGTTTATGTAGTCATTTCTTCAGTGGTGGTTATTAATACTTATAGCAGAGTTTAGTTGTCTATTTTGATATTAAAGGGATAGCAAAACCTTATTTTTTGGGAAAAATTGCAGATAAATTATAAAGACCTTAAATAATTTTCTAATTTGGCTTGCCTTTTCACCTAGACGATGTGAGATACATGCTACTAAAACCAATCATAGAAAAAATGTTAAAATGTTGGCTAATACAATATCAGAACCAACATACCTTTAATTGCAAAAGGCCCAAGATTTAAAGAGCAAGGAACGGAAAATGCGATATGATAAAGTTTTAAGAGGTTGAAAGGCAGAACTCTCGTTCGTATAAAACTATAAATAAGCAGAGAAGTAAAACAGAATAAGCATTTTAAATTTTTAGGCTTTAGTGAATAACAAGAGTAGATTAGTCCGGTTACAAATTTCTGTAAATTTCCGAAAAGCATTTCTAATATAAAAATGTTCTGAAATCAAAAAAATTAGAAAAAATAAACAGAAAATTCAATTTTAATGGGGAATGTTTATTATCATACAGAAAAATATTTTTTGGTATTTATTTTTTGAAGATGTTTTCTTTCAAATATTGGCCGCGATTACTTCTCAGATGATCCATCCGTTGAGTCTAAATTTCGATCATTCGTTGGATCATTTCAACTGGTAACTGGCGAATGACATACCTGAATCGAAGCGAGGTTGTCCGCATATATTTCAAACTCTACATATCCCCACAAGAAAAAGTCAAGCGGTGTGATATCAGACGATCTTGGTAGCCAATCAACCAGCCAAACGTGAAATTATCTGCTCGCCAAAGTGTTCTCCCAATAAATCCATTGATTGATGTGGTGTACAGTCTGTTGTCACGGCGGGATAACAGTCGTCATTAACGGTTACGATCTCACCGATATCATTTTTGAATAAATATGGACTGATTGTTTTACCGGCTCACAAAGCCGAGCAAACCGTTGCTTTTTCTGGATGAACGGGCAGCTCTTGATTATTTTCTGGTTGTTTCTGCTTGGATCACCGGTTATTTTATATTTCTTTATTATTGATTATAATTTTGCATTACAAAGGTTTTGTAGTAATTAGTTAAACTAACTTTAAATTATAAAATAATTATTTCTTTAATCACGGCTGCTTAAATATATCAATTTTAGGTTTTTAAATATAACTATCTTTAAGAGTTGCAATTTTTTTTACAGTTTTTATCATCGAATTAAAGCCATCAAAGCAAACTTATGAAACATATCCTTATCTCTAGTCCACTCAATATCCCTTAAGCAACACAGCTGCCACCAACGTTGCACAAAAATTCGCCTTCGCTTATCAGCAAACACCATCGCACAACTTCGTTGACAAACGCCCATTACACAATCAATTGCAGTCATTGTCTCGGTGAGAAAAGATTAAATGAAAAAACGCCACATAATAGCACAAGAGAGTATTAAGCAACACATGGAAGCTGATACAAAAAGCAAAACCACAAAATCACACATAAAATAGGGAAAGAAAAAACCGAACGACAATGCCACAATTTGTGTCTGTGCACATTTTCTCTTTACAGATTTTATCAGCGTTCAACTAGAAATCACACACATGTTCAAGCAACTTAGCAGCTACCAGGAACCAGCGGAAACTACCAGGAAGCTGAAATCAATAATTGTGGCTGATATTTCATTAGTAACAGTAGTTGCTGCCACACAACACAACAAGCAATATGTTGCCACAAATCAATGCCTTAAATCAATTGTTACGCATTATTTGTTGGCTGGTTGTTTTAGAAATCTTTATCCTTTTTGCTACACACACATGCATACATATAAGCACATACTCACACAAAGGCGTGTTGATGCATAAAATAGTTATCTGTCAGCTTGTAAAGGTCACAAAAGAACACATATGTTGTTATTGTTGTTTGTGCGTGCCTTCAACAACAGATTGTAATCGCTTGTTAGTTAACAGCGTATATAGTCAGCTTCATTTATGCGCTTAATCATAAATTCAAAACCACACAGAGAACTCATTTGTTGCCAGTGTGCATGATTTACTCACTGCTTATCTGCTTTTAATAAAAATAAACTACATTAATTTCAATTTAAACGCTTTGTTTGCTTTTGAGTCGGATAAGGACCCAGTTCGTGTTGTTGCATACGGAATTCCTAATGCGCAAACCTTCTTCCTTTCTGCTGACAACTTAACTAAGGACCAGTGAGACCGTTATGTTCCACTTCCGTTAGATGATAAGAATACCTTTAATAAAATGTACGTGAATTGCAATCAAGTTTTAGTTTCTTTAATTTGAGGAAAAATTATGTGAAAAATGAAGGTAAGTAAATAATAATCTTCCCAAAACTATGGGGAGTCCAAAAGGTATACGTCCACATACATATATGTAAGATAAAAAATACTTTTATGAACAATTGGCTATATGACTTTGTTTTTCCAGCCAGACCATTTGGCGATGGCTAAAAAACAAATAAAACTATATAGCTTTCGTTCTTCCTCTGTTTCTTGAGTACCACTGTACGCATATAAAAAATAAGTGTATCCTTCGATCACCTCAGTTCACAATTTAAGATATATTCAAAAAAGCTACGATGATAACATTAAACTTTTCTTATATGCATAAAAATTCCATAAACAGCTGATGAGAATCGTGGTTATGCCATTATTAACGGTCAAGAAGTTTTTTCTAGTTGTTAGATGGAATTAGCTGGGAATCATCTTCTATGAACTGTCGCCGGTCTAACTCTGCAGGAAGCAATCGGCCAGAATCCGCCAGATTTGGCCAATAGGGGAAGAATTGTGTTCCAACGGTGCAACGCTAGGCCATATCGGTGGCATAATAACGTAAAGGGCTTAACTATTCTCCTTAAGTATGCACTTTTTTCCAATAATGTTGAAGCCAATATCCATAGAGTGTATGGTTCATTTCTGATATTCATACTATTCTTGATATCTGAAAGCTGTTTCTTCGCTGACTTTGAAGCAAATCAAATTATTTGCGGCTTAACTTCTGCTTTTTGAGTAGCACTGTTTTCATATCAAAATTCATTAGTACCCTCTGAGTGCTTAAGCTCATAAATTGCAGTAAATTCGAATAAATTAAAATTTGTACATTTTTCACATATATTTTTTAAATCATAAGATCTGATACAAATAAATCCATAAAAACTCCATTTTTCAATTGCGCTGAGCCAAAGCAAATGGTTACGGCATTGACGGTCTACTAATTACTGTATCCTACTTCGACCTCTTAATTCCATCAGCTTCCAGCTTTGGTCAATAGGAAAAAAATTGTGTTCTAGCAGGTCAACGCCTGACGACACACATCGATAGTACCACAACCCTCACAATTATCTGTACTACTTTATCGGGATTGATTCGAAATACTACTGTGCCCAAAAAAAATAAGGTGACATTTGAATTTAAACTGCGCGCGTCGAAGGATTTGGGGAATTATTTTTTTTTTTTTTAGGTTGGTAGTACTGTCAGTCACATTTATGTCAAATTTCATGTCAAAATATTCATTAGTGTTTGAGATACGTGTCGTTTTGTGAGCTGCTAAAAGCGAGTTTTTCGTTTTTTGGGATGTCGAAATTTGTTGAGCAGAGAATTTGCATTAAATTTTGTTTACGGAATCAATTGTCTGCTGCGGATACGTTGAGGATGGTGCAGAAAGCCTTTGGTGATGAGGCTATGTCTAAAACAAATGTTTACAAGTGGAAGACGGAGAGCGTCTAGGGCGACCATCAAACTCAACCGACGAAGCTCACGTTCAACAAATCAAAGATTTGGTGTTGAAAAACCATCGATTAACAATTAGATGAATTTGGCATATCGAAAGGCTCAGCCAATACCATTCTGAAGGATGTTTTGGACCTCAAGCGCGTCAAATCTCGACTGGTACAGAAAACATTGAATTTTTTGGAAAAAAAGCGTCGCGTTGAAGTGCGTGAAACGATGCTTTCCGATTACCAGGGTGTCATGCATTATAACTGGCGATGAGACTTGGATCTATGCTTACGACCCCAAAACAACCGATCAATCGAGCGAATATGGTGCCAAAAGAGTGCCGAGACCAACAAAATAGCGTCAAAGTCGTGTTGACTGTTTTCTTCGATTATCGTGGTGTTGTGCATTATGAATTTCTTCCAACTGGTCAAACAGTCAACAAGGAATATTATTTGAACGTTATGCGTCGTTTGCGTAACGCTATCCGCCTAAGAAGGCCGGAATTGTGGAAAGACAAATCTTGGTTTTTACACCACGATATTGCGCCATCCCATACTGCTCTCGTAATTCGTGGTCATTTCGCCAAAAACTCAACACATATCATTCTGCAACCACCGTATTCACCTGATCTGGCGCCGTGCGACTTCTGGCTATTCACCAAGCTCAAAAGGCCGCTCCGAGGACACCGTTTTTATATGATAGAGGTGATTCAAGCCACAGCGAAGACGGAATTGAAGGACATCCCGGAAAGTGACTACAACCAGTGTTTCGAAGATTGGAAAATCCGTTGGCATAAGTGCATTGCATCGGGAGGGGATTA
Organism: Bactrocera correcta; assembly: GCA_027475135.1. NCBI lineage: Eukaryota > Metazoa > Arthropoda > Insecta > Diptera > Tephritidae > Bactrocera > Bactrocera correcta. Next base: position 99,714,140 of record CM050323.1, on the reverse strand, counting down.
CTTTGAAGGGGATGAAATTGATTTGGAAGAATAAATAAAGAATTTTCAAAATAAATACAATGTCACCTTATTTTTTTGGACACAACTAAGCGCTGTTATTTCGATATTATTAATTTACATTTATATATACGAGTATATTTATATTTATGATTAATAAAAAGTTTACTTTAATGAAAAAACAATAGAATTACTTTTATTATACCTTATAACAATATTTCCAACTCTGTCTGAAGGGTATTTTCGTTGAAATAAACTTTGAAAGCAGACTTGACTATGATTGTAGCCATCAAAAAATATGGGAGATCCTCTTCATAAATTTAGTTTTAATACTTAGTATACAGGTAATTTACTGAAAAAGCCATTGAATAGTCCATTTTATATAAGATTTTTCTTTGGTCCTTCACCAATAACACCATAGAGTATTAACTAAATGATTGGAACTGCCTGTGACTATATGAGATCTATGTAGTTCCCTCAATAGTCGGGACTCCGAAACACGATCAGATATGAATTTTTGGTGGGTTCATTACTGTTAACGCAAAATTATTTCAGGAAACTTTTTTTCCACTACTACAATAATAACAAAAATATCAGTTCCCATTTAAAGCCAATTTTCTAGTATTATATCGGGAGCTTGACAATTTATGCAAATAAAATTGCCAGTATATGAAGTTTGAGATAATTACTAAAAATATATTGAGATTAGTCAAGCTAAACAAAGTGTGACCAATATTATTTTATAAAAATAAGCTTTCTAACAATATTACTTGAAAGTCTCCCAAGTATAACTTTTCCCTGTACTACAGCCAAGTCTGCTCGGCCTAACAGAATTCATTTCTACGATGCCTTATACTACAATTGCTGTATGAGCAGTACTCGCACCGAACAAAATGACTTTCATAGCCCTAAACCTTTACACGACTCATCTACAAATCTTATTCTTTCTAACACAAGAAGGAAGAAAAGTGGTGCAGCACAAGGTACCAAATATACCAGGATAGCAGTATTCTTATAACCATGTCTGCGAAAAGTTGTATCCAATTAAAACCTCTGCAATTCTCAGTGAAACGTACACATATATATAATAATAAGTAAATAAATAATAAAATAATAAATTATCCATTTATCTATGTTGATCTCTTTAGTTTGTAAAATGTATGCAAACCCAAAATCATCTCGGCACACTTTTCATTTGATTGCACGCCTGTTAGCGATGCTTCACTAAAAGCGATGGTGAAAATATTGCCGCGATTTTTATTATTATACGTATAAAGTTAACGAGGGACACTTGAATATTGAAGTATCCACTATCTTTTAAGTCGTCGCTTCCTTCCTAAGGTGTCTTTCGCTGCTAACAGTTAGAACAATGAAGTTAGAAACGACTCATGAAAATATCAGTTGGTTATACCGTCGCTTATGATGTCGATATTTTAATTAACTTTCTTTAGAAACTATTGTTTGAATCCTAATACGAGTTTTCTATGAAGGACGATTGGTTACCATCTATAATAAAAAGCAAGTATTCTCTTATTTGTCAAGTTTTCCAATCGCACATTTATAAAAATAATTCGAGAATTTCAGTCTTAGACTAGCTACTCGCTTTAAATAACTAAACTAAAGAGTTGAGATAATATTTACACGAATATTGAAAGAATAGTACGGCACAAGGTAGACTTGTCTCTCTAGACAGGTCATGTTTAAATTAATTTAGTTTATTTGATCTCAAAATTGTTTCATGATCGAATTTAAACGTAAGTATTAAGTTTTGTAGATGAGTTCATGACTTGATGAGCGCATACTGTTTACGTTTCTCAACGAGTATGTATAAAAAAAATTAAAGATAAATATTGAGTAGTCGAAAAAGTCTTTTCGTATTTTGCCAAAAGATGTCGTTGCAGTTGTATAGTATATCCAATCACAAGGTTTTATACCATATAGTGTCGGAAAGAGGAGAGTTTAAGCTTCAATTAACCAAAAAAAATTAAATCTTAAAAAGTTGAAAAAAAGTTGCAGCTGAAAATATTAAACAAATTCGCTATATTTTTAATTTTTGTAAAAAGGGAAGAATGCCACGAATTTTGTGACGTTTACGAGGACGATGTTGTATCAGTTCGTGTAGCACAACAATGGCTCGCTCACTTCCGTTCTAAAAATTTCGATTTACACTAATAAAAGAAAAACGGCAAGAAGTGGTTGACCAAAATGGTATATACTATATTTGTTTATTTATTTTTTATTATAAATATAAACAAAATTAAGCTGAAGTTTAATTTGAAATACGAAACGACTTTTTCGACTACCCAATATTACATAAAACTACCCAACTAGTGGCAGCTTCTCTATACTTTCTATTTAGTTCAAGCTTCGATAAGAGTTAGGGTTATATATTTTTTCAATTTTTGTCATCTTGTATGATTTTATAACTTGAACTATCCGTTCCCATTGCTGATACCAGTTGAGAAGTAATCTCAAGAAAATTCCATTCATAAATTCGTTTAATTCATTATGAACAAAAAAGCCCACAGCAACTGCAAGAAATTTGCCTAAAAAATACAGCGCCATAAAGATTTATTCACTAAGCAACGTTTTTATGGTTTTATTTCTCTAACAAAACAATCAAAGTGTGTTAAATTTCATTCATAAAATTCCAGGTTAGAAAATAAATGAAAAACACAACGAAAATAATTCATTAAAAAATTGCAATCAAGCGTTTTCTAAAATAACATACAGACCAAATTGAATACAGCAACAACGAGCCAGCTGGACACTAGTGTGAAGTGCAGACTGTGGGCAGTTGCACGCTTTTAATTCACACGCCGCACTCAAGCAACAATTAGCATTGATGTGGTCTGTAATTTTTAAGACAATGTGAACAAACAGCGTACAAGTAATGGAAACAGAATGGAAAAGCAAACAAAAGTTAGCTTACCCAGCGGACGGTGGAGCCAATTTCTAATTACACTTGTATCGAGAAAGGTGAAACAACAGAACAAATAGTTGCTGCAGCTTTATTGATTTTCAGCAGCTAGCGGGGAGTTGCAGCCCCAAAAAGCTTCACGCCTGCCTTTTTTCACGACAACAACAACAACAAATGTATTAGCTTGTCGAGTTGTTGGTTGCTGTTTGGGGCAGCAAGGGCGAGTGCGAGAAATCAAAATCCCATGAAAGCAACAAATTAACATTTGCTTATTATTTGTAAGACAATAAAGCAACATGCAAAAGTTTATTTGAAAATTTTTCTTTAACATTTTATTTACTTACTTTTTATTTCGTTTATTTACTTACTTAAGCAGCACAGTTAAAACTAAAGCTCGGTATAAATATTTCTGTATAAATATGTGTTTGCGTGTAAATACACGTTTACACTATGTGACTTTTGGCGCTTTAGACATGGTTGCTAGCGGTTGTGGCGGTGTGTGAGCATAAGCGACCAAATTCATACATATAAACAAATATATATGCATATGTATTAGGGAGAATATGCTTTTCAAGGAAATTCAATTAAAATCACAAATACACCAAAGTCGCAGTATACAGCATCAGCTGAGCGCAGTGTACATCACAGCAGCCGCAGTGGCATATGAAAGACTTAAGACACGAACTCGCTACTCCTCTCATGAATTAGACTGCGGGTTGTGTAAATGCTTTGTTTTTGATGATTTAGTGTTAGCGTAGCTGATGAATTTGTATTACTGGTTTACTTATCAGGCCAACTAACAAACAAAAAGATTTTTGTTTGGCTCAAATTGTGCAAATATTTGCGCTCAAAAAGGTTGTGCTTCGATGTTTTTGTTGAACTTGTAGTTCTGCTAAAAGTTTTTGCTTCACTGGAGGGTAGCAGAAAGTGCTTGAATTTGGTAGTTTGAACCTGTTAAAATTTGGTAAGATTTTCGGTTTAATTTTTTTTCGTTGCTTACTCTGAACTTTAAGACTTTAATGGAGCTGTCAAGCACATATGAAATTCAACAAGCATATACCAGTTATTACACTAGTGTGATTTTAAAGCATATATTTATTCAAACGTATATTTGTTTCCAAATTTCAATGGCTTTTGTTTTAATGCATGGCAATAATCAGTTTTGCAAATATATTTAATTATATAAATATTAGCGGAATTTTATCTGCCAAGAGTACTTTGCTGAAACAAAGTCAGATTAAGCTGGGTCACGGTTAAATGAAATATAATAAAAACTTTAATTTCCATTTTCTTACTAAAATCTGATCAGCTAAATAGCAATCTGTTAGGTGAATACTGGTACATTCTTGAGACAGGGATAAATATAGGTGGCAGGCTTCTAAATTGATGCCCGCATATACATTTTTATATTTACGTTAATGTCGATTTCGTGTTAATCAAGTATTAAGTATATATAAAACTTTGTCATCAATCCTTAAAATATTTTAATTCTATATATTTAAGAAAAAAGCTTTAAAGCCATCTTATACGTAGGAGAAATCACCCAAGACGGCATATGTCTTTTCTATTTAAGTGTTAATAATCCTCTGCTTGAAAGGAATGGAGACGAAAATACATATCAAATAATGGGTTGTCAAAAAAGTCTTGCGGTATTTTTATTGATTCAATTCGTGTGGCATCCATACATCGAGCTTATTAGTGACTCCAAGCTTCTTCAAATGGTTTATAACGGTTTGATGACTACTATCGGAACCAAAAACTGCACTAATTTTATTAGCGGCTTGACATGCATTTTTGCCTTAATCCTAGTAGTACTGTAAAATATGCCGTATTTTCTCTTTATTTTTCTCCATGTTTGCGACGCTATAACTCACGAACGACTTAAAAGAAACGACAATAAATCAAACACGTTAGCGCGCGTGAAATGAGCTTTCCAAAGAGGTATAGCATGACACGATGCGACAAATAAAACTAGAACTACGCGCTTTCAGCGCCAACTAGCGAAAATAAAGAATTGTTCACTTAAAATCTGTACACAAAAATATTATTATAACTAAAAAGATAAACAACGGAAACTAAAAATTTTAATACGTTAAAGAAGAGAATTTACAAACTGCTGTTTTGGACAATTTTAATTTTTTTTTTTCAATTTTTGAATCTGACCATGTCGGATTTGCTATAAATTCGTTCACTATTAATTTTCGATTAGCGTACTCCATTTCACATTTAAAAGCCAACTGATAAGCAACGGCATTGAAAATTCCTGTACATAACTGTATTTTAACTATGTACTCAGATCAACTGATTTTACTCAGAGAATTTGTAAAATAACGGAGCAGCGGTCCCTAGAGTGGGTACAGATTTTAAGTGAACAATGCTTTACCGCAAAACTTTTTTGACAACCTATATGTTATTCCAACGAAGCTGTCGAAAGTCAAGAGAGTGAGGTAAATGAAAGCAAAAAATGTCTAAGTAATTGAGATGGCTCAGAAGTCAGAGAGTCGGTGGATAAAATATAACACATAACAGGTCAATTGAAAACTCCCCAACATACCATAGTAAAACATTTTTCTTTTTGCAAAATTCTTTTTTTTTATTCAATATAGTTGATTGGAGCAACCCTCCAACATTTTGGTACTATTTTTGTAGCACGATTTGACATTTGCTTCAAAAGAGACCACAGTTTCAGCACTCATCTTTTCATCGACGAAAATTTTTTCCCAGCGAGCATTCTTTAGAGATCTGTGAAAAGGATATACTAGCAGTGAGCCATATCATATATATATACGGAAGCAATTCGAGGCCAAATTCATCGAGTTTTGCCATTGTTTTCACAGACTTGTGAAACGGTGCATTGTCTAGGCCAAACAGCACTTTCTTTTCCTTAAAATGCGGACGTTTTTCGACGATTTCGTATTTCAATCGGTCCAATAACATTTTGTAATAATCGCTGTTGATGATTAACTATTTTTCAAATTAATCAATATAAAATATTTCATGTGCAACCCAAAATACAGGCGCCATAACCTTGCAAGGCGGCGGTTGCGTTTTTCCACGCTTTGGAAAGGGTTCATTGTGTGCAGTCCAGTCGGATGTCTGTCGTTTGGAGTCTGGAATGAAATGAATGAGCCATGTATCATCCATCGTCACATATCGACGCAAAAACGCGGGTTTATTCGGCTTGAGCATATCCAAACATTGCTCCGAATCATCAACTCGTCGTTGCTTTCTGTTAAAACTGGTCTGTGGTGCTCATATCAGCATGTTTAAACTTATCAATCCTTGACGGTTGATTTTCCGGAAACTGCTCATTAAGTCAAAAATTTGCTTCAAATGTTTTTTCCCTTCTTAATTCAAAATTTTATCTACATGCGGGACTCTTTTTTATGTCAAATTTATACCTGCACCTTTATAAAGTTAGATCTCCATTAAAACAATTTGGATTTAATTGTAGTAACGCCATGTCTGACCGAGGACTTTTCACGTATTGATGTATTATCCTCCTGTCTTATCTGAGATAGAAGAAGACACTTTACAATAAATGAGGGAAGATGGTGCAGAGACATGCGAGTCCCCGCCGGTACATTCAATATTTACGCGGACGGTTCCGATATGACTGATGCATTGGGAGCTGGAGCTAGATCTCAGGCCACCTTTCAAGCTGCCAGAATACCGCCAATCGGAAGAAAATATGCATTTGCAGGCAGAATAGCTGCTGTCATTGTTAAATGTGTGATTAATTTGTTTCTAGAATAGGCAGGAATATTTTTTTTACGACAAAATACGTTTTTCAGCATTCTTTGGTCACAATTGATATCATATCACGAACCAACTTGTCAAAAATGGATTAAGAAAGGATGTATGTGAAAGAGTTACATAATTTATTTTTAATAAACTTCGTGAAAAGGTCTTTTGTAGAAATAGTAAATTCTTTTCTACACTAAAATAAGAAGTTACTAAAGTCCAGAACGGATTAAACCGTGTAGGTATATATATTCTAATTGTTTCTTCCAAATCTTAAAACTCATTATCTAAACATCCATTTTAAAACTTAATTATGTGATGTTTTTCCAGCCTCTCATATGCACGTATCTTGTTCTAAAAGCTCCGTGTAAGCTTAACATTTATACTTTGTTTCTGGCAGCCTTCTAGCTATCACTGAACTTGACTTCAACTAAGAATAGTCTCTTTTCTCGTTGTTAATACAAAAATTTGCAAAACCACAGCTGTCTTTCGTTTTTTGCGTCAGCTAAGCTTCTTGAAAGGATTAAAGCGTTACACACACATATGCTTTAGGGAGTAATTAACGAGACGACCTTATAGCTGTGATAATTTTACCTTTCGGCCGCCTAAAGCCTAATCATGTGAACGCAAATGAAGTCATCAATGCAACACTGAAGTTGCTACAGCACTCACTGAATTGACAATCAACCACTTTTTATTGTTTTACGACGTTTTCTTTTTATTGAAACAGTAGTAACCATGACAAATGCTGAGCAGGAAGTTGACATTTATTACGCAACCAGCTCATGTTTGTAACCGCAACAGATTCCGACACAGGACATTTACGCACCTTCCCGCCAGTTTCCCCACTTCGGTCACGACGTGTCTGTGTGGTCCGCTATCGCTGCGCATGCGGTAATACCGTTGACTTCACATGCAGCAAAGCGAGTTTTACCAGACTTTGACTGCTTTATTAACCCCGTAACATTGCTGCGCTCAGTTAGTCTCATTTCAATTGACTCTCGTCTGCTGCTGTATATCTTTCAATGTAGTCCTTTTCATTTTGTGTGAAATTCGTCTCACCTTTCAAGCATCATTATCATAATTAATGTGGCTTAAGTAAGAAAAATGTTTATATATTTTTTACGCAGTTGCTTGGTTTGACGTTTTTTATTGCTGCCGCTACAGAAAAGAATATATGGAAAAGGTTATTTTTATTACAAAGAAATCGTGCGGTACTCTGCGGTAGCTGAAAACCCTTGCGCAGGACATTTCTTTTATTTTATTTTATCTTTTTGTGCTTCATTTGGCAATTAAATGTGGTCAACCGCATTCGAAGTCAAATCCTTTGAGGACATTCAAAGCAAGTATTTTGCATAATTAAGACATTAGAGAGGGTATGACATTTGCCAGTTTTAATTTTGACTTCAAGCAATATACCTGCATAGCTGCTTTTTCAATACTTCCATGCCATTCGTAATTCTAGTGACTTTGTGCACACCCATATACATATTTAAGGAAGTATAACAGACCAAAGCGTAGTTAAAATAGTGCGCCTTTTGTTTATTATTTCAAGCGGCATTTAAAATTTGAGTTTGCTTGATTTATTTACCGCCTTTATTTGCATAATTTTCTGAAATACATTTCTATTACCACTCTCTTGGAAAAATACATCGTATTAAAGTAAATATTTTGGTTTATGTTTATATACATATGTAAATTACTAACAACAAACGACATTCTATTGAATTTATTTTGTACTATCTGTAGCCTGCGCCCGGTGCTACTAAACTGGAAAAAAACGAAGAAACGGCATTACGCAAATATATTTTTGAATCATTAATCTGTGTAATTTCTTTAGTTGTGCTCATTTCGAAATACCAGATTGCACTGGATGACTTTAGTTCCTTTTTCTATAAATTTTTTTGGTTTGAGTCAGCTAATATTCTTTTAATCTTAATTTACACTCGACGTAAAGTCATGTTAATATATTGTATACATCTGCATTAGCACACTTTTCACGCATGCAACAATGATGTGGCGGCCAGCATTAAAGAATCAATGTAACATCAGTAAATTAAACTGAATGTAGAAGGCAACCTCATACCCAATAATGGGTTTAATAAACTCCTACATCAACTGACCATAAAAGTTTAGTAGTAGCAGAGTTTGCTGCTGTAAGAATAAGAGTTAAAGAGATAAATGCTTGGAACAGGAACAGTTCTGGAAAGCTTTATACTACTATAAATAAATCAGACTAAATGCTCCGTATTTCAATAATTACTTTCAGGTGATAATATCCTCTAGACGTGAATTGAGAACGGTTTTAGTAGGGGAGAAGGATAATAACTCAATCTATACCGACGGGTTCAATTTG
>CM050323.1:99629123-99704123 GCA_027475135.1 Bactrocera correcta | reverse complement strand
CATAGTAACTCAATTACGCACTTACAGAACTCCGTAAGAGATCTGAGAGTCCTCATGACCAACTTACGGCCACCTAATCATCCATTATGATAGAGTTTTACCACCAGGTAAATTAAATTTTTTTGTGATAGTCCGATTTTGGGGGAAAGTAAACTATGATGACAAAAATTTTGATGTAGCAGCAAAGCTTTCGCCAGAGCTTTCACCAAAGTTTTATCCGGAGCTTTCATCAGAGTTTTAACAAACATTTTCTGTGGTTTTCAGAGCTTTCTCTGACAGCGATTATTAAAATTTTATGCTACTGAAAATATTTGTTTTAAAAAATATGGTGCTCATATGAAGTTTCTTAGCTGTTTCTAAATTTTGGAGATGCTGAATAGGGCTAAGAAATGATTTAAATCATTTATAATTTTTAACATCACACCTTAAAATTTTGAAATCACTCCATAGTGTCCAATAAATAATATAACTCTTATAAGTATTTAATCAAATATCTATTCCAAACAAAACATGAAAGTATAATATACTATATACTACCACAATTTTCATATTTACATACATATCTGGCTAAATTGACTTACATAGCTTGTATGTAGTACATAAGCACTCGAGTGAGAAGAATCAAAGAATGAGTGTGAATATAAGCTTATTTTTCTTGTATATATGTATCTAACTTACCGTAATACGAAAGTATATGGTATCTAACTTACCGTTGTTAGTCAATGTGTTCGATAGTCAATTTTGCATATTACAACAAATGCGTGGAAATATAGCTGTAGCAACGAGGATGATTTGCTGCAAGTGTATATACTCGTATACTACTATCCCCAAAAAGTAGTAAGACCTTTTTTCTCGAAACGGTGTTCAGGCCTTCGAGATACAATTTTTAAAGGCGTTAACGTAGGATTTGTTTTTTTCGATTACAACCATTTGAAAAAAAAAATAAGAATAATAATGTCGCGAATTTTCAATGTTTTTCTAGAAATGTCTACCTAAAATCCAATTTTCAGTTTTTTTTTTTCATTCGCTCAAGTTCTAAGTTAAGATTAAGCACGTTTTTTTTCTCATTTTAAATGATCCTGTAAAAAGCTATCCTGCCAACACTTCTTTTTTCCGAGGGGACACCGGAAATGTCAGAGCTTAAAATACTTTTGTTTTTTAATTTGCAAATTGTTTTTTAATAGTGATTGTTTGTAACAATAAAGAACTTTAATAAAATATTTTATTTTTTGTCTGAGAAAAAAATTGCTGAATAAGGTTTTTTATCCGAAGAAATTACCCATTTAACGGTATATATGGAGCTCAGATCTCAGTGTTTGTATAAATCCTAGTGCAATGACAGATAAGTCCAGAGGAAAAGGAATCTATGGAATATAACTCAAGTTTCAGAGCGCCAAAAGTAATGAGTTAGTGGCTCAAATTACTGTAGGTGCAAATTTAGTCTATGAATTAAAACTCTGTATGACTAAATTCTTTTAAGATTCACATCTATACTGACAGTTAAAAGAGATGCGATTTGCAAGAATTAGAAAAATATCACTACTGAGCCAATTGTTTTAAATCATCTTCATTTATAAATAGTAGTTGTCAAAAAAGTCTTGCGGTATTTTTATTGAATAAATTCGTGTGGCACCCATACATCGAGCTTAGTGACTTCAAGCTTCTTCAAATGGTTTATAACGGTTTGATGACTACTATGCCGGTCTCTTTCGACCAATTCAGCGATTTTATCGCAATTTTCGACGACAGGAGCGTGGCGCATCTTCGACCACCTCTACACCATAACGAAAGCGTTGAAACCATCGTTGTGCGGTGGAAATAGAAACTGTATCGGGTCCAAAAACTGCACAAATTTTATTGGCGGCTGGAGATGCATTTTTGCCTTTATCGTAGTAGTACTGTAAAGTATACCGTATTTTCTCTTTATTTTGCTCCATGTTTGCGACGCTATAACTCACGAACGAATTAAAAGAAACGACAATCAAACACTTGTTAGCGCGTGAAATGAGTTTCCAAAAAGGTATAGGATGACCCGATGCGACGAATAAAACTAGAACTACGCGCTTTCAGCGCCAACTAGCGAAAATACCGCAAGACTTTTTTTACAACCTAATATAATCTTAAGCAAATTTAATAAAAAAAAATTTAATTAGTACATTATTAATATTAGTAGCGTCTCCGATGGCGATAAAAAGATATGTTCGGCCGAAAGCAGACCCAATGATTGAAATTTAATTGTGTTCTGCCCAATCCAGAAAAAGGGCGACCTCACAAGCTGCGCCAACTACCATGGGAATTTCCTTAATATCGCATATAAGGTCTTATCGAACATTGTGTATGAAAGACAGATCACCACTGTTAAAAAACTGATTGGGCCTTGTTAGTGTAGCTTCAGACCTGGAAAATCTACCATCGACCAGTCTTCACTATGCCTCAACTCTTGGAAAAGTTTTTTGAATTGAGGATAGACACAAACCACCTCTTCTTCGATTTTAAGCCGAAAGGAACTGCCTGAATGCTACTGTGTCTGAATTTGACTGTGGGTAACAATAAAAGCTACGTCGGTATCAGAAAGGACATCTCCGAGCCGTTCAATACCAAGCGAGGTTTCAAACAGAGAGACTCCCTATAATGTGACTTCTTTAATCTATTGCTGGTGAAATAATAGGAGCTGTAGGCCTCAACAATCGCGCCGTTAGTTCTGCTTTTTCTAGAATGAATAGTGAAGTGAAACGTATAAGTCTGTTTATGTATGAGGACAAGACGAAATATCTCCTGCCAACAAATTCCTATGACTGTTTGATAGGAACCCAACGCAAAATAAATCTTGCCATCGGGTGCTACTTTGGACTGAGTAGGCAATTGAGAAGTAAAGACCTCTATCGACGAACAAAGACCAAACTATTCTAGCTTCTCATCATTCCCGGCCAGCTATATGGTACGGAGACATGTACAATGGCCTCATCTGATGAGTCGACCTTGATATAGCGCAGCGAATCAAGTGAGAGTGGCTGCGCTGGCTATGTCATGTTGCCAGAATGGTAGAGAACACTTTAGCTTTGAAGGTTTTCGATTCAGTATTAACCGGTGGAAGCAGAGTAAGGCCTACACTCCGCTGGAGAGGTTAGGTGGGGAATACTTAGGGGCTTAGGACACTTCATATCTCAAATTGGCGCCAATAACGAAAAAACAACTACTGGTAAGCTGTTGTTAACTCGGCTATAACGTAAGCGGTGCCTGTACCAGTAATGAAGAAGAAAAACCTTCGTGATATCCATTTAATATTATCCATACTTATAGTATATTTAAGCATAAAATTTTTAAAGAGACAACATATCGAAACATGTAAATGTATTGATTTTTAAATAACTTCACACTTGGCGTTCCTTTTAATTTGTGATCAAGGATAGTCGGATATTTGTATGTCTCTTTAAAGATGGCACTCTTTGTACAACCTTGTGTTTTCTGATTTTTTAAATAAAAATGTGTGTGTGTGTAAGAAAATATTTACTTTTTTAAAGATGCTTTGCATATGTACTTGAAGAGACCCTAAGTTCCTTATATACAGACTTTACTATCTCAAAGTGGTCGCCAATTAAAAAATTAGTTAGAAGAAGCATTGTCTTGATTCCAAAAATAGCTTTTTTATAATAGAGGTAGTAAAAGTCCAAACGGTTCTGTACTTCTATGGACTTATCTGGGTTATATGAACCAAAATGTGTATTAGAGGACTGTTTACAAATCAGTAAACTTCACAAGAACTGAAGGAAGTTACAGTAATTTCAACAAATTATATTTAAAATTTTCAATAACTGCAGATTCATATCTATTAAAGAATGGAAGCTTTCTGAAAATAATAAAAAAATATTGACCTAAAAGCATAAAGTATCCTTCAATAACGCGAATTGTTTTTAGTGTGATAGGTAAGCATATATTTATTATCTGGAATGAAAAACCGAGATCGCAAGACTTATTCGGCAAAATACCAAAAATATTTAACACTTCAATGATGAACTATCAGCCGGTTTTCTTATCCTGAAAAAATCTAAACAATATATTATTTTCAGAAAAACTGAAGAATGATGATAACATATTCTTTGGTGTCTTTTGAAATGTTTTCAATTACTTGGAAATATTTTGAGGCACGATAAGAGAGTTAAATACCAAAAGAGTATTCCATCGATTCATCTTAAGTAGCTAGATTCTTTACAAGTGAGGTGAGCATTGCTTCCGATAATTTTTCCAACCAACTAATTTTGGTTCTGGGAAAAACTCAAATCACTAAGTATTATTTTACTAAAATCATATATACAGCACAGAAAGGAACAGTTAAGAAAACAATCTGCACCTCAGATCAGAAAAAGAGCGATGTTCTCAACAAAACAACAAAAACAACAACGACAACATCTTGAATTGACGAGAACAATGGTGACAGTGATCGAAATGTGTCCATCGCTTAACAATTGTGTGACAAGCAGAGCGCTGCCGCAGTTAGTGCCAAACTAATAGCAACAATGTCTGCTTGCATACTTCCTAAAGCAACAACAGAAACAACACAAGAAGCCAAGCAAGCAACAGCAGTCAATGCCTTAATAAGAAGGAAATTGCAGCAATTTTTCTGCGTGAATTTTTATGCAATTTTGTTGCTGTTTTTGTAATATTGCTGCCACCACAACTAACTGCCCTAAATACGAGTAGCGTCATACGCTTGGGCGTTCTGCGTGCAAACGTGCGCTTATTGCCAATAGCCAGTTTCGCATGCTCTTTATCGTTTATCGGCAAAGCAGACTTTTTACTGCCTCATTTGCCTATGTTTGCGCATGTGTATATATACTATATGTGTGTGTGCATTTGACGTGTGGGTTTAACGCCGACGCCAGCAACCTTAGCGGCGCGCTGTTGCATGTGATGCTCTTGTTAGCTGCGCTCTTTGCTTTATTACGAGCACTTTGTGGCCCATAAATATAGCCGCTTACACATACGTTTTTGTTGTTGTTATTGCCCAAAAGTGTAGTAAATTGTGTGGCACTTAAGTCAGCTGTCGCCGACAATGCTATCGCTGCTGCTATCGCGGCGGCCGCCGCCGCTGCTGTCACTCATTTGCGGTCGCTCTTGTAATGCGACAATTTGCATATGAGCATATCGTTAAGCCTACAACAACAACAGCAATGGTAATTGTTTATATTTTTTTTCGTTCACATATGCCGTTTCGCTGACTTTGATGAATGTTGGCGCGTTAGTTTTGTCAATTTTCCGCGAAAATCGCGCGCATGCACATTCGCCTCGGCTCATACAATATTGTCGCAGCGTCACAGAGCATCACTTAGGCGGGCGCAATAGTTCCTGTTATGTCAACAACGAGTGCAGCATGCGAAATCTGCTGCCCGAGAATATGTATATGTGTTTCTAAATGTCTGCTACGCTTGCATATAAGTATGTATGTATATGTGTTTGTGCCTGTTGCACGCAGCAAATTGCACTCGAAGATGCGAAAGGGCCGATTATGTTTATTTACGGTCACAATATGTGAAATTAATGCGTCTCCTTTCTAGGCCAACCGACAAACAACAATTTTGGGCTCGTTGAGTTGTTGCATTAGTGCCAGAACAAACACACGAACACAAATGCGACTTTATTCGCACATCGACGTGTGTGTTATTGCTGTTGTTAAGCTTATTATTGCTTAAACTATAAGCCGAAGTATTTTTGTGGGCGTTTATATAGAGCTAATTGCTAATTCCCAGCGAGTTCGTTGCTTAAGTCTTTTGTTAGTTAAGTTAATTTTATGAGAGGCCTGCACTTAGAGTATTAATACCGTTTTTTTACCTTAAATATAAGCAATATTGGCGCATACTGCCCCATTCGATGCACTAAATTGATTTATCCGAATAAATATTTTAAATAAAAAATATATGAATCGGGATATATATTAAAGATATTTGCCCATATTACAAAAAAAGTGGCTCAGTCTCTTCGTTTGCAATACACTGGAAACCCTAAACCTGGTTAAAAAATAAATAAGTAAATAATTCATAACCGCAGAATGGTCTTGCGTATATAATATTAGCGGTGTGATTACAATCCAATGTTGAATCCTATATTATTTTTTTGTTACTGAACTGTCATGACATATGCTGTTAGAGTTAAAGAAATATGGTTTCACAATATTTACTTCCCTTCGGATCATGGCAGTACCTAATCGGTCGATTAGTTGCCATACTGGTTAAATGCCTACGAGGTATGACAATTAAGTAATGAGACTGATTCACAAAAAGCGGTTTTTGTGATTTTTTTTTGAAAATTATTCTACAACTCTGCCATCACCTTCAAAGCAGTCCCCTTTGGCAGCTATACAGCGATTCCAGCGTGTTTTCCATACTTCGTAACATTTCTGGAACGCTTCGACTGGGATGTCCGCGAGTACTCTCGTCACGGCCGCCTGGATGCAGCAGGCGAACTAAACAAGCTAGAGCGATGGTACATATATCAATGGAGAGAGGAGGGATGCCGGAAAATGGAAAAGGGAATTTAAAGGTCGCAGGTTTACCACAAGCACGACAATAAAATCAGTTTTATTACTTAATTGTCAAAGCAGAAGAAGCAGTACTTTTGATGAGGTATATATTAGAAGAAAGCAAATGGGAGATAACTAGTAACTGCACCATGTGAGTGCGGACTGAGCTGCAAGAAGTGGCCTTGTAATCAATCAGAAAAAATTAAGTTTTTAGTACTTAAAAAATACAGACACGTAGTAAAGATGTCCCTTACCTGTCTGCAAATGATATACAGATTAAGTTTAGACTAAAGACTCATTTAATATTGGTAGAAATTATTAAAATATGGCCCTAACATATTTAGTCAGTTGGTTGATAAAGCGGCAATCGAAACCAATCGCCTTATCAGATATGTGTTAGATATACTGTGCTAGAATAGTATTGAAGCGATTTTAATACAAAAGCACAAATTATTCTTAAGATATCTCACATGCTTACCGCTTTATACGGTATAAAGTCCACCAGAAGTTCAAATATCTTTATATTGTGTATTTGGGAGATAATATAAGTATTGAGCCAATTTCATCTTGTTCGAACTCAAACAAACACTATTATCAGGAAAAAAATATAACCGAATTTCGGTGATATATCTAATATCTTCGGTATAAAATCAACTTTAGACACTGCGGACTTCAAAAGCTATGTACTGATCTACTTTATTTTATAATATAAAGGCACTATTTCCTCAAGTTTAAATTTCCATCGCTTGATTGGCGTTCAATTAATATTGCAGTTTAAAGTGAAAGTTGAGCAACTAAATGCATAGTGGTTTGATCTGAACAAATTGTTCTTGGGGAATATAGGACGTGTGTAAAATTTCATATCGATATCTCAGAAACTGACGGATAAGTTCGCGTATTTACAGATAGACGGACATGCCAAATTGATGTATATTTTTTATAGTCTCCTGTTTAGCATATAAAAGAATTTCTTGAGTTAAGCTGTAGTACCTCCTGCAAGGTATGAAAGAATATTAAAAGAATTCTGAATTCAATGACAATTCTGTCCCTAACAAATGGAAGAAATTCCAACTACTCTCTTTGGAAAAGCTGTAAAAAACCGCATCAGTTTGGGTTTCGATTTAACCATTCTACTATTGATTAAATCCACAGAATAACACCCATTACTGAAGAAGTATTTATGGAAAAAAATTTTGTTCTACCGTATTTTGAATGTTGAAAAAGATATAATATCATAAAATCATATTTATCAGGTCGCTACTTCTCTGTTAAACAAGGACACAAGTATTTTGTTCTAAGGAAAATAAAAGCAGGAGTGCCACAAGGTAGTAATTGGACCCTCTTCTTTATATTTTATTCACGCAAGACCTGCCAGTAGACTGCATTTATACAACAGCCACATTTGCAGATGATAGTGCGGTGCTACAATGGGCAAAGATAAATATAAATAAAACTGAATGAAGCTAAGTCCGTACACTCTTTAAAAATTTCATAGACGGTGCACGAATACCGTGCTTTAACTCCAATAAATGCTTAGGAATGACGCTTGACTTTAAGCTATGGTGGAAAGTTCACGGGAAAAACAAAGGGAAGGAACCAGATATACGACTCGAAAATATTATGTGATGAATTGGTAACAAATCAGGGTTGTCCATCGAAAATAACTTAATTATCTATAAAAAAAAACTCCGACCGATATGGAGCTATGGTGGTTTAGGAAATAAACTAACGCAAATAATAAGAGAGTCATCCAATAATATCAAAACAAGGTACCTACTAAGACTAATTGTCAAAGCGCCTTGTTATTGTAGATGTGCTGATATAGAGCATGATAGAGGCTTATTTAACGCAGAAATATTATATTAAAAATTGCAACGGCACATAATGCAAGATTGCTATAGAATTGTAATTGTTAACTCCTACGATGGACCACCAAGGAGACTCAAAAGCCTTAAGCCCAGCGATCTTTGAAAATAGCCTAAACTCTCAGAGTAGTTTCTTATTTTTGTAATAACTATACGCTTAAATCAAGTTCAAAGTGCTTGTTAGTCTTTTCTTTTATATGAACTAGTTACAGTGTATTAATAAAATAAATAAAAAATAATTCTCAAAAATCAGACCCAAAGAAATTATTTTTTTTTTTATTTTACATTTATTAAATAAAAATAAATATATAATTTATAAAACTTAGTTAGATTACTTTAAAATTCAATATAATATATTACATAAGCTTTTTTTATCATATTATACTATTCTTCATTGGATATCCTATATCTTGTTAGAGCCAAATGACTAACAAACCTATTTTCAGCGAATAAAATGCGAAGAGGAAATGATTTCAGCATTTAATTTTAATGACGAGACATTTTTGCAAACGCCGTCACCAAACGATAGTTATAAGCGCACACAGGGATTTCTCATAGAGGAAAATACACAAAAAGCATTTTTGTATATTATTTATAATAACATGCCCCTACCTTCAGGTCAAATGTAAATGGCATAAAAAGTAAGTTAAATGCGATGCTTGCAAATGTAGAAAAATCAGTGCAAAAACACAAAATTTAATATTACAAAAACAAGAATAACAACTCACGTAGCAAGCAAAATTAAACGCATGAATTAAGCGGTGGATAAAAAGTGCGAGTGCAACAAAACGAGCGACATCATTACGCCATCTGATGACGGTCATTTGCCACTTGCGGCACAATTTAAGTGATTTACTTACAAGTTGTCGCGTTACACGTGGTTTTTGTTAAATTTTTTGCTTTCTGCGGCCACTAGACTGCCGATGCTACAGTTTCTCGCTTAATGCGGTTACATTTAAGCCTATGACTTTGTGTGTGGCGTTTTTGCGCATGCGTCGCGCGCTTTCCCAAGGCGACAGAAAGCACATTCAATTTAGCCAGGTACCACACCTGATGCAGCGTGGTCACCAGGCGTGTTTCGCACAACTCATATATGCACACATATGCGCGCAACCCAAGCGAATGTGTCTCATTAATAGCGCGGCTTGTGGCTACGAACGCGTTTATGCGAATCAATTGGGCGGCGTGGTAAGGACATTTATGTGTAGACACTCAGTTGACGTACTTCTTCGTGTGTTTAGTTATTTGTGCTCTAATTGCTTAATAATTATTTTAGTTTGCACTGCGTTCCGTCACTTAGGGGAGTCTGGACCACACGCGACATAAAAACACCACATTAAATGAGCGATCGGTTTTGTGTGGCGCAGGGGCTCATACGAGGTATGACAATTAAGTAATGAGACTGATTCTATAAAAAACGTATATTTGAAAATTATTCTACAACTCTGCCATTTCCTTCAAAGTAGTCCCCTTGGTCAGCTATACAGTGATTCCAGCGCATTTTCCATGCTTCGTAACATTTCTAGAACGCTTCGACTGGGATGTCCGTGAGTACCCTCGTCACGGCCGCCTGGATGTCTCTAATCGACTCAAATTGACCACAGATTTTGTTTCAGGAAACAAAAACAATTCACAGGGTGACATGTCGGGCGAATAAGGCGGCTGTTGCAACACGGTGATCCAAATATTCAAGATAATTAATTTTTATTTTCCTATAAAAAACCACCCTCCAAAGAAGTCATAAAAGTAGGCATAAGTTACCAGACTACTTCCTTAAAGTAAAGTCTTTTCCACCCTGTGGAACTATTTCTTCTTCTAAACTTCTAAAAAATTTTAGTTAAACACTTGTGATCCTCGCACAAAACTGCCGCTGTCAAGTTCCAACTAATGAAAATGTTTCATTTCTAAGCGTTTTTAATAAAAGCAAATCAACGCTTTATAGCCACTCTTTAGCAGCAACACATATATGTATGTATATGTATGCATCTATTATTACTAGACGCGTTACGATTTCCTCATTAGCTCAAACGCTCGTTTGCCACAAATATTAATATTGGAGGCTGTGATTGCCGTTGCCGGGGCAGGTCCAGTTTCATATGGCTGCCGGTTTGTCTAGACAATGAGCTCGCCAACTAACAATAAGGAAGTGAAGCGGCAAGCGATGCAACAATGTTTTTGCAATGTGCTGTCAAGTACATATAATTATATATAGATGCATGTATATATTTACCTACTTTGCATAATTTTTTTGCAATTACTACCATTTTAACCATCAAACCGCCTCTACTCCCTTCTTAAACAAATTATGAGTTTATAATATTCGCGTTGATTTAAATAGTTTTTACCTTTGTTGTCGAGTTAATTATTTTCATAATGCTTGCTGTGTGCTTGTTAAAATGAAGTTTTAAATGAGTCTGCGTTGAATAGTTTCATATTTGCATATTTACAGCGCATGCGCATAAATTAAGTTTGCAGTCACCCATTAGCGGTGGAAAAATCAACTGGCGTTCAAATTAAGGCGGTGATGTCAGTTCGCTGTGTGTGTAATTATGCATAATTCTTGCTGCAAATTAAATATATATTTCGCATGCAATTAGTCGGCGTAGACTTGTTGGCGAATTGTGAGAAGTTTCAGCAATTCTTTTTATATATTTTACGAAATTATTGCGTCAAGTGTGAAACTTTTATTGCGGCGTATTACTGCACAGCAAAAGCTATGGGATTGCCTAACAATATCGTTTAGTAATATGCTTTCAATCCGGAACTTATGTCAGCTATTTAAATAAATGGATAATATTGGATAGAGCGCGCAACTGCTTCTTGCTATTTTATGTTTTTTTTGTGTTCACAGTCTTATGAGCGAGTTGTTTTAATTGGTGTTTTTGTCCTTCCTGAATATTTGGCTAAGATTGCAGTATTATTTTGTGGTGGATATAAATTTGATTCTCCTTTGGCTTCAGAAATTCCCATGAACTTTTTTTGTAGGAAACTTACTTCCTTCGGAAAGTTTTACTAGTATTTTTATACAACAAGCCACACCACTACTAAACTCAACTGAGTAGCCGAAGTAAATATTTAATTATTAGATCTGTCGATTACTTGAGAGGCAAAGGAAAGAAAAGTCAGATGAAAAGATGTCAAAAATTCAAAAGCTTTCAATCTTCAAAAGATAAAGGCATTAATATAGGAAAAAAATTAAAATTATAACTAGCTTAAGGGGGCATTATAGTCTAGAAATTTAAAAAAATCGAAATCTTTTCTTATATTTTCAAAGTCTAACTTTTCAAGAATATGTGTACAAGAGGATTTTTGAAAATTCAAATTATTTTCGGAGACACAGGCATTTTTCTGACCCGGCATCCAAACTGGTTCGGCCGGAACGCGAAACTTTAAACGCGTTTTTCTCAAAAATGACTTTTTCGGAACGATACCCACGATTTCTCAGGTTCTATTTCACCGATTTACTTGAAATTTTTATAGAGTCTTCTTTATAGGCTTGTCTATGGTTGGAACTAGCCCCATCCCCAAATTTTTATTTTTCTTATTTTAAAAAAATTCGAAATAGTCAGAAAAAGTGATCCAAAAAAAAATTTTTTTTTTTTCGGGCAGTCGCCATTTTGTGAAACATATTTTCCCCACTTTTCTGTAGTTCCATAGTCCTATGGGTATGGTCACGTGGAAATAGTTAGAAAAAGTGATCCAAAAACAACTTTTTGTTTCGGGCAGTCGCCATTTTGTGAAACATTTTTTTCCCACTTTTCTGTAGTTCCATAGACTTATGGGTATGGTCACGTGCAAATTTTTAGGGACCCCCACTTCGTCAGCTCATAATTTTTGTAATTTTTTACCTTTTTTAGTTTTTAATTTTTTTTTCTCTACTCTTCTAAAATTAGCAAATAACTAATAAAAAAGGATAGTAAAAATATTAATTGTCTTTTTTTACGACACTCTAAAAATTATCTGAAATTCATGCTTCTAGACTGGAATATCCTTTTAAAGACGAGAAATTATATATTACACTATATTTTATATGCTTAAGACTTTTCTGTGTACTGCACAGAAATATAGTCTCGAACTTGATCATTAAGATTCAAAATATAGTGAAACATATCCTACTTCTGTAATTAATGCAGAGCCTTCGGGACTAAGTAAGGCGGGAACATTATACAATATACAAATTATAGTAAGTGTTTATAACAACGAATGGGTTAAAAATAGCATGGTAAGTGTCATCAGTGTATATTGATTAATTTTAGAGAAGATATCAGATAATTACTCGCTCCCAGGTTTGGTTTCCCCCGCTTGTTTAATGTTACCGTGAGTCCGATTTAGGCCTTAATAAAACTCGATGAACAATAAAGAGAATATTAGAGTTAAAATAATGCAAAATAGTACATTTGAAGTAAAATAATAAAAATATGCGCAAACAAAGTACGTAAGTAAGTTTTCTTTATTTCAATATTTTTTCTAAGTTAAATTTGGACCTTATTAAATATTCGTCGAAATAGTTCTTTTTTCCATTGCAGCATTAAAATGTACCGTATTGTTGACATTTCGAATGCGGTTTGAACTGAATCTTTTTTATGCTGCACATCTCTCATCTTCCTCGGCTTTCAACGAATATTGGTCAATATATTATCGAGTTACCTAATCGAATATCAGTAGCAACCAACGCACCCTTAACACCACGCGTTTTGGTTGACTGTGTTGCTGTCTGACTAAAGTTTCGTTTATTGTCAGCAATATCCTTTTGTTTTTGAGTTATTAGGCCTTGAGCGACTATATTCCAGTGATTTTTTTGTGTTTGACAGTAGATGACATTTGAATTAACGAACATTATTTCCAAGAGCCCCATAACAATCTATGCTACCATTTTTTAGAACGCCTGCCAATCCCGTAGGCACTTCGTAGCTGTACTGCATGTTGTACTTCACCCATGAATTAGTTGTAAACTTTAAACGCAGTTGGGCATGAGCACGTATTTAATGGCGTTTTTGATCCCTTCTCTAGACTGTAGTTTGCTTAGTGCCAAGAAAATTAGACGCAAATAATATTGGTTGGCTATCCATTTATATATATGCGAGCCGAAGGTCCTGGCAGCCAGTGCTCCTTTTTTCGTGGAAAAGTAATTGTATTATTGTTTCACGTTTTATAAATAAATAAATAAATATCCATTTATAAAAAATAAAATACTCCATTCGTTGTTGATCGTAAATTAAACGTGTATCTTTTCTTTTGCTTTTCTGGCTTCATGTGTTAAGGAATTGTTCCTGGCATATAACCACGCTTACTTGGTTCCATTGGGCAATTCTATTTGATTGCCCTTAAAAAAATCATATATTCGTCAACTGATAATTTTTTGCTGAAACCGATATAATAACCCGTATAGAAGTCCTACCATGGACGATGACAATATCTGATGAGTAGACGTTAAGAGTTTTCGAGTGGAAGGTTCTGTGGGATATTGACCAAAATTATTTAAACCTGATGTAGCACATTAGTATATGAAAAAAATTATATATAGGAATTACTTTAGTTTTACTATTCACTCCGTATTAAAGAATAGGGACAGCCCCAATGTGATATAAAAATCATTTTAAATGTAAAAAATCGGAAAAGCCGCTTTGAACCACTTCATTAGTAACACAATATTAAACACCCGAATGCCAGGTCGAAAATTCTAAGCCGCTTCTTAAGTACTTTTAATTTCCAAAACGCGTTTGTATTTGGTTTTGCAATTTTTGGCACCTTTTAATTGTCAATTACTTTGGCTTTTCATGCAGCTGGAGGTCGCAGAGTCAGCTGGTAGCAATCAGGTGTTGCGACAGCCACCGGAGATACCACCAAATGGCCGAGAAGATACTTAAGATGCTGGCGTATCACTGAAAAGCGTTTAGAAAAAACATTTACTGCTGCCGCTGCCACTCGCTTTTCGCGTAAACTTCCATATTCTTTCGGTAACTGCACAAGCAAGCTGTGGCACAAGGGCAGTTCTGTCTAGTTGTTGTTATATCATTGTTTTTTTCTGTATTTGCTGTTGTTTTTTTTTATTTTAAATTTTTAGTTAGTGTGAGTCTCGAACTGCCATTGCTGCTGTTGCTTAATGAGTAACAAGGTTGTTGATTGTATGATTGCGGTTGTTGTTGTTGTTGTTGTTGTGTTTATTTTTCTGTCGGTGGCATCATTATTGGCATTTAGCACATTTCAAATGAGCGCGATAAGAATTTAGCATTTATCATTGCAATTGAACGTTCAGTTCTTATTATTTGTGCCTTCTTCTTTCGTATGTCACTCAGACGAAAGACTTAAGCGTTTAGAATTTTAGTTTTTTATATAATTTCCACATCATTAGTTAGAAATCGTTACTTTATTTTTTTGCTATGGAGAATTTTTTGCTTTGCACAACAAGTAACCGCAAATGCACTCTAGCTGACACCACAGGCGGTCCAAACAATAGCAATTTAATTATGATTGAGTTGCGCGAATTAAATTATAGCGTTATTCAAAGAAAAACGTTTTGTTATATAAAAAAATTTATATGAAATTTTGTATTGATTTCAGTTAAGTAGAATTAAATGTTTTTGTATTTCTCCTTAGTAGACTGGTCTTTAATTTCATAATTTCGTTAATTTCATAAGCACAGTTTGTCTTTAATATTATGTGTGCCAATGGAAGTTTTGCTTATAAATATTTATTAATGTACTTAGAAATGTTTACATGAATATAACGGGCTTAATATTGAAGTCAAAGGCGCGAAATTCCACACTTTCAAAATTAAGTCGTTTAATCGCTATTGCAGAGATAATGAGCTAATGACACCACATTCCTTAGAAAACGATTAGAGTAACTAGTTTTTACCACCTCGTTTGTTTTATTTAATGGAATGGAGTTAGCAATAAAAAACAAGAACAAAAAAAAAAAAAAACAAGAAAAAACGTTAACTTTAACTGCATCTAAGCTATAATACCCTTTAGATGATGAAGTTTTCCTTTACTAATTTTTCTTTTCTTGACTTTACTAGAACTCTAGTTTGATCGTTTAGTTTCAATGGAAACTTTGTGCTAAAGTGATTAGATTTGAATAATGCGTTCGGAAATTGCAGTGTTTTATTTTATTATAATTCCTTATTTCGTTGAGATACCTTGTCATAGAAGAAGGTTTTCACACAGCGGCTTGCGTTTAATCAACCAACTTGTATGGCAGTAATTTGTTTAAGAAGTCCGGTATTGCTGCCTGCGAAAAATGGGGACCTTCTAAGGAGGAAAAGTAGTATGTGTGCAAGATTTCAGAACAATATCTAAAACAAAAAAAGACTATTTTGCTTACACATATGTAGGGTTTTCACAAGTCTCATAAAGTTATAAGTTATAACGATTCGAAAACATAGCTTTGAGAATTGTAAATGTGTAAACTTTTTGTATGAAATCCAACAACAATTTTTTCAAACAAGTGTAAAAATTTATAATTTTATGTTTTTACGATGCTTTACGACGCTTTACGACGAGTTGTGAGTGCCCCAATAGACAGTGTCAAAAAGTATAAGCAATAATCAAGAGAAAGAAATTGAGCAGATACAATTGCTTTAGGTAAGGAATTCTTATTCGACATAAGCAGCCAAGGTTTCTGAATATTAAGGTTTAATTCTGCTCTTATATTGACATCAAATGCATTACTTGAACTTCTCAAGGATTAAAATTCAGGAGGTTTTAACTTTAGTTACGTGATAGTGAAACACTGAAGCAGTAATTCAATTAAGATAAGTGCTTTTCAAGAAATATTGCATAAGATTACTATTGCTGAAACAGCAAATCGCTAACTAGATTTGAGAATATGATTTGTGAGCTCAATATAAGCAACACTGATCTGCTTAAGGATTTAATGTCAACATAACATAAAAATATTACAAGTACAGTTTCCTTAAGGGAGGGTAAGGTTTGACAACTTTTTTTAATTTTTTTTTTAATTTTTTCTGAACCTTCAACATCTCAAGAATATTTTGCTAAAGTTTCAGATTATTCGGAGAAAAACTAACAAAATTACAGCAGGTTGAATAACGGTACCTGTAACTTAGGTTTGCGCGCCTTCCAGCTACCTGCGCTGAGTATACAAAACTTGGAATCGATTTTCCCAAATATGTCATTTGTAAAGTCAGTGACCAGCCTACAGAAAAAACTACTGCATCGATAGTTTAGAAATTTAGTACAAATATTCTACATATATATGGCTCTCGAATGATTTCGCGTTTTTCCAAAAATTTTAATTACTAACAATTTTACAATAACAAAAATACAGTCTAAAATCGTCATTTTGGCTTGAAAATGGTACCAAAAATTGAAAAATTAAAAAAAAAAAGCTTGACGTCAATTGAAAGATAAACTAACAAACTAAAGAAAGCATTTTGATTTTTTGATTTCAGATGATCCAGTGATGCTGTTGGCTGGTCACCGCACAAAAACTGCAGAGATCAGCGATAAATCCGTTATTCCTCACTATTTTTCTATAAAACTTTTTTTTAAGTATCCTTCAAATGTTGTACTTTCATATAATAATAAGTAAAATAAACCTACAGCAATAATTTTTTCTAAAACAATTCATGAAAAAAGGTCTTTTTTCGACGAAACAATCCTTACTCCCCCTTAATGGCCGACAAATTTTTCTATTTTCTATTACAACTGCACTAAGCCCGTTGATTCCATTCTTCTGCAATTCTGCCATAATCACACATTTGGTCTTGCAACAAAGAAACCGGAATAACATTCGATTTTTGTGAATCAACGAACTTATCAGAAAGGTTAAAATACCCAGGACGGCGGAAGCTTTCTCAGGAAAACTCGTAAGGCCGACTCTTCAGATGATGTCATTGGTGGGATGTGTAAAATTTCACGCAAGTGAGGAAATTTCTCTGAGCGTCCTTCACTTGGAAGTGGTCGGAAACGAATATTTTGCATAATCAACCATGCTCAAGCAGTACATAACCTGAGGTTTTAGATCAAGAAGTCTCTGGGTAACCAAAAACATCCGTTTAAAGGCGAGGTAAAATGAGAAGGCGAAACATTTTTGACAGGGTTATGCGTTGGGTTTGGAAACAGCTTCAATTGAGAGACTGTTTTTCTTGAAAATAATGTATTAGATACTTTTTTTTGCCGGGAAGTAAGAAGAGAACACATAATAATGAAAAATAATTAAAGGCGAAACTTTAGCTATAATATTTATTGGATTTCTACCGTATAAGTGTGCACCCGGTATATCTATAAACATTTACTGCACTTTTTTTCTCTCTGGGAATCACAAGCATTGCATTTTTGCCTACGAAATTCATAGAATTCAAAAGAAAATTCCTAGAAAGTGGTAGAATATATGGGGCTTAGTAGCTTTATTGGAATAACTGATTAACTCGAATATCTTGAGCAAGTCTTCTATTTAATATAAGTCAAAATGGATCATTCCGGAAA
Organism: Bactrocera correcta; assembly: GCA_027475135.1. Taxonomy (NCBI): domain Eukaryota; kingdom Metazoa; phylum Arthropoda; class Insecta; order Diptera; family Tephritidae; genus Bactrocera; species Bactrocera correcta. The sequence continues at coordinate 99,686,292 of CM050323.1, read as the reverse complement.
ATGAATATAGTAAATCAAAAGCATTCTTACAAAATGACTTTTCCAAAAATGCAGACTCTGAACATGTTGTCTGTGTACTAGTATATCTTACTTCTATACAAGCAACAGATATTGATTCAGTAGGCAGAAATTCCAGCAGGTAGCCACTTAATCCAGTTATACCATCTCAACTAAGTGATTGAGTTGTAAAATGTTATTTAAAAAAGTAATAAATTGTTATTAAAACAAATCAGATTGTGGACAATTTAAACACAGATGAAAGTATGCAGGTCTATATGTATATAAGGTGGCATATGTTAAAAATTTAAGGAAACTGAGTATCTTTTTAGCCATGGTGTATGCTGCTTGTAATACAAGAGATATAATCTAGTTTGTTCTAAGATGCGTATGTAGGTGTATAAACACACACAGTCACGCTATGCATGCAATAATAAAAGGCAAACAACAACAGCAGCGTCGCTACTGCTTAAAGATTTATGCGGTCGTTTTGTTAATTTAAACATCTAATAATATAATCAAAGATACCCAACTTGATTTATGGCGGAATAAAACGCGCTGGCAACATTTATAAGCAACCGAAGCACACACACACACAAACACACGGATGTGTAATGGTCTCAAAGGAGCATTGTAAGTTACACCAAGCGCAGTTAAATGGTGAAATTCTTTCACTCTTACAGATTACCTATTTAAAAATGCAACCAAAGTGTAAACTGAAATATTCAACAATACGGTAACGCTTTCAACAAGCGACCGTAAATGACAATGAAAGCATTCAGTTTGCTTTTGGAGCAAAGCAAGCCACAGATGCTCAGACTAACAAGTTGTAAAGCCATTTGAAAGGCAGATTCAGAGCAGCCACAGCAAACGAGGTGACAAAAATTGTGAGCCCACATAGTTGAACAGGTAGACAAAGAAAAAATAGTAGTTCAATAATACGAATAGGGAGCTGGAGAGATGAAATCATCCAGCTAGCCGCTCAATAACAACTAACGCGACATTTCAATTTTAATTAAGCATGATAAATGAGCTCAACTGTGCGCATAAATCTTCGCGCTTAAAAAATAAAGCATTCAACGCAAATACAAAGTGATATTCAATAAACCAGTAACACACAATCCTATAATGCAGCGAGTTACCTTTGTTCAGCCATAAATAAACTAGAAATGCTAAACAATAACCTAACAGCTAAGTGACTAACCGAACTGAGCAACATTTATGCTTTATTTTTGTGTCTTTTATCAAAAACTTTGGTGACTTTTATAATTTTCTCGTTCGATGAGCTATTTGATAAGGTATTTGTTAGAAAAAAATACAAAACAAAGAAATCCAAAAAAACACAGAAAACCAGCTATAGCATTAAGGCAGACAATGGCAAGTGTTAAGGCGTTAAGCTGTGGAGAAAATTGATTAGAAATTAATGCAAGAATTTTTTGCTCCGAGTTTTTGTATAACTTATGTTTGTTAAGTTGCACAGAAATGTGCTTTATTGACATCATAATTTCGGTGTTTGTGGTGGTGATAAACAAAAGTGTTGTTAAATTGATTTTAGGAAATTTGGTTTTTTTGTAAATTTTTTCTTAATTTTATTTTAATTAAATTTTTGGAAAATAATATTATTTTTGATATTTTTTAAACTAATAAAATTTTTGTCTGCTTTTTTATTACTTTATAAACAAACCTTCTATGGTTGTATAATGTTTTTCAATAGCTTATTAAAAAAAGTTCAAAATCTTAAATTTTAATAATATTTTGTCCATTTTTATAACTGCCTACAATAAAAACTTTTAAGCTACAAACCACTTCCTGATTTAGCGTAAACGGGATATCTTTGGAAAACGAAGACTTTAAAATATGTCAAGCATATTACCTACACCCAACTCAATCATCTTTCCACAGGTTAAGTATTACTTCGTGGTATGGACAGGACATTTACTATAAGTCAACTCTATCGCGCGGACTGACGGACGCCTAACGCGGAAAAAAGTCTCAGTTTTGTCATTATGAATGCTGATATTTTGCTAAAAGCTTTCCATTTCTCAGTCCACTAACACATGATTTTCGTTAAATTATCGATCGTAAAACTCCCTCCTAGTGTGGCTGTTAGTTTCTCACTTGTATTTAAAAAGTGAAGACAATAAAATAATATTACATGTTCACAGCCTTCTATATACTCTGTACACATCGGACAGTTCGAACTAAAGTCATTGCTGTATCTGTGAAGATTGCTTCTAAAGCACCCAAATCCACTAACTATTTGGGTCAGATGGAAATCCAGGTCTCCATGTCGTCTGTCTATCCCCGAACGGATGTCCAGTTTAAGCCTGTGGGCTTAGTGCTATTTAGACGAAGAATGCCACCACTGCTGCCACATTTTGGTGCTCTTGTTCCTCTCCTCTGAAAACAGTTATAATCACTTGAGTTCATCTCCCTGGATGCCATACTGGCTACTACTTCAGCAGCGTCAGTTGATATAGTCCGGTAAGCATTTATTACTCAATTGCTTTCGTTAATAAAAATCGTCGGCTAAGACGCACACAGCCTCTATAGGCCATCATTCTCAATAGAGCATTATCAATTGAGTCGGCTTTACCAGAAGTATACACCAGGCATTCCTTAAACTTTAACTTGGAGTCCAATGTAACTCCTAGATACTTCGGCAGCTGCTGTGAAGTAATCTCGCACTCTCCTATGGTAAGCTCTATTCGTTCTTCCATTTTCCTGGTGCTTATGAGTAAAACTTCCGTTTTGTGCTCAGTCAGTTTCAGACTCACAAAAGAGAACTATTGGCGTAGACTATTTAAGCACTCATTACCTTTGTTTCATAGGTCGACTAATTATTTAGCCACTGCTATCAACATAAGATCGCATATGCGAGTATTAGTTTCACGTCTTTTCGTTGCCGTATTCTTAGCACCCCGTCATACATGAGGTTCCATAATAGTGGTTATAACAGTGAGCCTTGAAGTACTTCACTCGAGATAAAGTTACACTTGGTGCCTTCGTGCGAATCAAAATTCAGACTTCTGTTTATAAAATAACTTGTTATAATGTTTATGAGGTATTCAAGGGCGCGTATTCAATCCAGGACTTTGATTATTTGTGCTGATTTTGCCATCTAGAACGCATTCTTGACATCTGGGGTAATCAGTGCGCAGTACTTTTTTGTGCCACTTTTCCATCTTTTGCCACTAACTTTGATAAAGTTTCACACAATATTCTAATTAAAAAATTATCATCGTTAGGGTTTCACTCGGTCTTCTTGCAGTGGATTAAATCATATTTACACAATAGACGATGCGTTGTCAGTGTCGATGGAGTGTCATCTGATTCATTCATTGCGTCATCGGGAGTGCCCCAAGGAAGCGTTTTGGGTCCACTTCTCTTTGTGCTGTTTATCAATGACATCTCCTGTTGCTTCTCTTTCGCTAACTTCTTGTTATATGCAGATGACTTAAAAATTTTTGCAATAATCAAAAACCCACAAGATGTACTCAATCTTCAGTGTGATATTGAAACTTTTTATGATTGGTGCATGAAATCTAAGTTTCTTCTGAATCTAGATAAATACTCTCAGATCTCTTATAGTAGGGGACGTAGCATCACATCTTCAAGTTACACTATTTCTAATTCAATAGGTCTAAAATGTGTTACTGAAATCAAAGATCTTGGGGTAATCTTTGACAACAGATTTTCTTTCAGTAATCACATCAACTACATCACTTCTAAATCATTCTCTGTGCTCGGATTTGTCCGTCGAAATGCTTTAAATTTTTCCAACCCCTACACGTTAAAATTACTGTATACTTGTTTTGTTCGGTCCATTTTGGAGTACGCAGTGTTCATTTGGAGACCATATTGCATTTCGTCAATTAATAGGATCGAGCGTGTTCAAAAGATTTTTCTTAATTTTGCTCTCCGCTCCTTAAAGTTCGTTGACCCAATACCATCGTATACATCTCGCTTATTGCTTCTACATCTTAAATTGCAGGAAAATCGACGGTCCATTCTCAGCCTCTCATTTGTTTACAATATAATTGCTGGAGATATTGACTGTCCCTACTTACTAGGGAAAATTAACTTCAATACTCCTCAGCGTTGTCTCAGATATGTTTCCCCATTTTATTATAAAAAGGAAAGTACTAATTTTGCTGGATATGCTCCTCTCAAGCGTGCTATGCGGGACTTTAATTCGATTTCCGAGAAAGTTCTTCTAGATTTTTCTCACTCCAGGGTATCCTTTATTAATACCCTCAATTCTGTTTTTTAGTTTAAGTTATCTACCTATTTAACTGTAACTTAATGTCATTCTCCTATAGTCTGTAAGAATTAATGTTCATAGACTTAACTTAATAAATAACTGCACATTTCGCAGTATGGACGACTTCTCGTGGGGAGTCAATAATGGATCTCTTTGTGATAAAGCCGTATTTTCTCTCTGATAATCTATCAGCTTCTTGGGTCGCTTTACCTATTGAGTCCAGCACACAAAGACATCGTTACGATGTGTAGTAAGTTCATAAGGTCGTTTCTTTGGTGTTGGGACACTGAACACTGTTCTTTCCACGAATTGGAGAACACGTCTTCCTTAATACAAGTTTTGTATATTTTAGCGAACAGTTGAGATTTTGAGGTTATAGCATCCTTCCAAACTCTGTTGTGGTTGTCATCTAACTCCAGAAATATGTTTGATATTTTTGCTATAGCCGATAGCTCTTCTTCTATAACTAACGGGGGTGGCTATAGCGCTTTGTCGCTTGGCACATAATATCCGATCGTGTTTCGGGAATAATGTTTCGACGACTTTTTCCACATCAAATACATCTTTAGGCTGCTGCTGCATTAGGGTGATTCAAAAAAAAGTTTCCTCATTCATAATAATTTTTTTTCACTGAGTTATAAAATTAATAAGAAATAAAGAATTTTCCAAAAATAATCAAACTTTAACTGTGAATATCTTTTAAACGGTTGGGTTTACAAAAAAATCATATGAGACCTTTTTTGTAGAACATTCAATTTTCTACAAAATCTAAGGAACAAGATATTTTTTCAAGTAGTTGGTAGCGAGATACAAATTTTTCTATCTGATAATAAAAAAAAATAGAAAACTGTATGTAGGAGGACCTTCCCGTTACAATTAAAAACTCATATTTGGAGAGGCTTTCTTAGAGGTGTCTAGAAACCTATTTTTCTGAGTACCAATCGAAAAAAAAAAAGATTTTTTGAATCACCCTCTGCTGCATATTTTTAAATCTTGACTTACGCCATTATAGCCGAGTTAACAACATAGCGCCAGTCGTTCTTTTTTCGCAACGCCAGAAATTCCAAGCGAAGCTTGACATGATGTTCAGCTTATGATGTGATGTGTTGATATGAAATATAGACAACTTAGCTTAGTAACTTTCATTGAGAGTTGGTTAATTTGATGTAACTTCTTTAATGTTACGCAGAGTTTTTCTTACATACATTTTATTGATGTTGTGATGAAATGTCTCGCTGCGCTGTGCCGACGTGATATCGTGATTATGATACATCATAAGATTTCATACTTAAAAAAGCTGATTTATATGGCAGTTGCGTTCATACTTTGTAAAACTAATAGAAAACGGCAATATGATGTACGACTTTATGTACACATATCTTTGACTATTTTTATACATATATACTTAGTGGTTCAATACATTCTCTCAATATAATGGTATAAGCAGTTTTTGTGATTTCACGTATGGTATAGGTATGACCGGCAAATATAACGCTCGATTTTTATTTATGTGTGGGCTGGTTCATAAATGATTAATTGACTTAACATATGATTTAAATGTAGATGACTAACCCCCATGTGTTGGAAGAGTTACTTTAAAGACGTTTTCTTGCAGTTTAGTTGTAGAGTTCGTAGCTATGATGTGCAGGTTTGATGTTATAATGTATTCATGCGATGTACTTAAAATATTTTTTTATGTGTTGAGACTTTGTTATATAAACACACAAATTGATTACATAGTTGCGTCAGTAAACTGATAGCTAAGAGGTGATGACTTGATGGTGTGATGTGTTGATGTTATATTATTATAAGAAGTTTGATTTGAATATATATATATTTTTTTTTGAAAAACGTCGACTTCCTATTTTCGGTTCCTTTCGTCATTACGATGTGATGCGATGATGTTGTGATGTGTTGATTTGATGTTGTGATGTGTTAATTTGATGTTGTGATATCATATACTTTTTTTAATTTCATTTTCGATTTGCTTTCGTTTTATTGTTATGCGACTTTATATATACATATATTTGACTATTTTCACATATAGTTCGTGGTTCAATACATTCGCTTAATATAATGGTATTAAATATTAAAATATTTTTTTTTGATGACTTTGTTATATAAAAACACAAATTGATTACATAGTTACATCAGTAAACTGATAGCTAAGAGGTGATGACTTGATGGTGTGATGTGTTGATGTTTTATTATTATAAATATTTTTTTTTAATGTTGAGTATTTTTGTTTTTTTTTTTTTTTTGTTTTTTTTTTTTGTTTTTTTTTTGTTTTGAAAAACGTTGACTTCACATTTTCGGTTACTTTCATGATGTAATGTATTGATGTATTGATGTTGTGATGTATTGATGTGATATATAATCACACAGAGAGTTATTAATAATGAAATATAAAAGAATAAGAGCAATAGAATATTATATAATACATATAATTTTTGATTTACGCAAGAATGAAATATATCTGAGCAATATTAGTAAGTTGATATGCATTAAGATAGTACTATATAATATTAGTGTATATGCAAATGTAAAAAACTAGAATACATTGTGTTAAAGTCGATTATATATGAAAACGGGGTAGATGTATTGTTTGCAAATTTAAGTCCAGAACTGTGATGTGATGACTTGATGATGTGATCTGACATTTTTTATAGTCAAAATAAATAAATGAATTTTTTATACTTCAACCTTTTTATTTACTAAAAAATTAAAAAAAAAAAACCTTACCTAACCACTATCTTTATATCTCTTTAGTTTAAACCAATAATTACAATTCTTACAATTGCCAATTCATTATGCATTACATGTGTTTTTAATTAGATAAATTATTCCGTATATTAATTTAAATTTTTTTTTTTTCATTTTGTTCACAAGACTTCAGCTCCACTGCATTTTTTTTTTAGCTCTTTGCGTTGTCCTCGAAAAGTGCGCGCGAAGCACCATTAGCTGCTAAGTTCCCACGCCTCCACAATGGCACACATTTTCAATCAAAGCCAATAACAACAGAAAAAGCTGCAGATAAAAAGCAGATGTTTTCGAAAAATAACACTGAAAAAAATAAAGCTCAGCACAACAAATATGAATCGGTAATCGCATGAAATGGAAATTAAATTACAACACAGAAATGAGGCTGCCACATTGTAACAACCAACACGACGGCGATAAAAGATGACTTATAGCAGCAGACGCAGAAATTCATAAGCAATGCCATTCAATAAACTTAATCATTGTTAAATTTGCTCAATGACTCGCCAACATTATTGCGCACAGAGTTATAAAAAATAAAAAAGAACTACAAAAAAGTCAGAAATACAGCAATGAGCAGCACTTCAATGTCTTTGTTTGCCGCGCAAGTGCGCGACGCCTTTTTTGTTGACTCTTAGAGAGCACCCGCACAAATTACACACACACACACACACACCAATATGTATTTGCTGTTTCTTGAAGACAAATGTCTGTCGTCGTTTTCAGCAGCTGCATAAAGAGCGATGATTTTTTACAAATCTCAAATTACCTCCCTGCAACTCCCTTTGACCCAACTCAACTCATCTCAGATGCTTCGAGTGTGTTTGTTGCTATGTGCGCCTGCTGAATACTCATCACCCATAAACGGATGCTTTTGTGCCATCAATGCTTTGTTGCTGCTTTATTGTTGGCGACTCATTTAAAGTGGTAGCAAAGCAGCAGCAAAAAATCTCGACAATGCCAGACCTTAAGACAGCAGCAAAATCAACAGTTGTCGTCACTGCGATTGATGTTGCTATTTTTGAGTTGTCTTTGCATAATTTTTGCATACTTTAAGTTTTCGGACATGTTGTTGTAACTTTTTTTACCTTTTGGGTTAAGCTTTTCCAGTGGTTTAGTATGTTCATTCAAGAAAAGCCCACTGATTTGGATTTTACAAAATTTGCTACAATAAAGTCGTGATTAACCTGAATTTGTGCGGCTACTGTATAACCAAAGTGGCACGCTGAGAAAAGAAGAAGAAGATCTTAACACAATTGATGTGTTAAGTAGGCAGTACAACGTTTAAATAACATAGTTCGCTTGTTTATGCAATAAAAATTTACTTCGAGTACCAAAATGTTTAACATTTGGAACGCTTTGGAACGCCAAAATGGAAAATATTACACAAAGAAAAGAAGAAGATATAGAAGAGTTATCGAAGTACGCATTAAATTGATATTTACCTTTTTATTCAAACTAAAAACTTTTAATATCATGGGTTGCACTATCGATTTACTGGTTTTGCCATTTTCTTCTGGTAAAATGAACACATATAGGCGACTTGCATTTTCAAGTTTGTAGTTTAAGTCTTTTGTTTTCTTAGAGCATTTTAATGTATAGTAAACACAATTAATTCAGTTAAAAAGTGTAAGTATTTGCGGGTGTAAGAGTTGTTATATTCTCCTAGGTCTATATTTTTAAATCCTCAATTTAAATTTATACTGATGCCGAAGATTCAGTATTCGATTATAATGATATTAGGCGAAAATCAATTAAAAAACATTTCAGTATTCAATATTTATGAAAATAATTGCATCCTTAAGTTACAGTTCCCGAAAACACTAAATTTTGATATTGATTTTGGAGTGTTGAAATTATAAGTTTAGAATAATTTGTCCGGAAATAAATTTTTTTTGGATCCCGAATTTTCGGGATTTCATTTGATCTCGTTTTTTTTTACAGATTAAGTCAAAAAACTCTATACTTTGAGTATTTTTAATGAAAATGTGTTACTAGTTTTAAATCACAAATTCTTAAACAATTAAAACATATTAAAATTTTGTGTTAATAAATTAGTGCATTAATATTGAAGGCAAGGATATTAAATGTATGCAACTACCTATATGTATATGTATGAGGTTCTAAAAATTCAAACGCTTTGTCATTCAATCCCGAAAATGCTTGCATAAAATCCCGAAATTTCGGGATTACACTTCGAGCAGCTCTTGTTGCATGTTGATTCAAAAAATGCACTTTTAAACAAAAATCTTGGTATACTGAAATTCCTATTTCCGAATCCCGAAAATTAGGATAAAACTGCTTTGGAATTAGTGCGAATGCATTATTATGCTGCATATGCCCCGAAGAATATAATATGTGTATGTGTATGATTTTTCAACAAAAATTCGAAATCTACATAAATGAATAATTACGAAAAAAAGTTTCAAAATCCTGTAATTTCTGTATTATAATTAAAAAATAATTTTGGAATTAATTAAGTAAAAAATTTGATTTATTTTATAATAATAACCATAAAATCGACCTGAAATCGAAAATATTATGATTCGGAACTTGATATTGTTATTATGTGAGTATACTTTTAAGAAATTATTACAATATTGATTACAGAAATTATATTTTTACACTGAAAAATCCGCTATATTTTAGATTTTTTGTATAAAAAAGGGTAGAATACCTGGCAAGCCACCAATGAAATTTGCGAAGTTTGTGGAGACGATGCTGTATCAGTTCGTATAGCATTGTGATCCGCTCGCTTCCGTTCATTGAATTTCGCTTTACACTGATGAAACTTTTACACTGAGGAATAATGTGCCTGGCGGAAAAATTGGCAAAAAATGGTCTACCAAATTGGTAGATATTTAATCTTCTTTACTATAAATAAAAAAAGTAAGTTAAAATTCGATTAAAACTACGAAAAGACTTTTTCGACTACCCAACATAATACCAGTGTAACCTCATTGTACATTTTTGTGCGGCCACCGTCTCTCGCCGTGCTACATTCCCCAACTATTTCAACGCAAAAATTCCTTACAAAATATGACGTGATTTACTTTAAATTAAAGCAAATGAACTCAGCTGCCGGGAATTCGACAGCATATGGACATTGGGCAGAAATATATTGTCAAAAATGAGTACGCTTCGCCACGTCAGGGACATCATTTACAATAGCTAATACGAGCCAAAACGGAGCGCTAGGCCAATCGGTAAACGCTGCACGTAGCCGCTGGCAGCAAACAATGATTTGTAAATATCATAATTTATAATAGTTTTAAACTACAAAAACGAAATACTAATAGCAATATATGCATATTTGTTTTCGCGTTCGAGTCAATCAAATCGCCATTTTTGGTGGGAATTTGCGCGTGCGCAAGACTTTTATGCCGCGTGAATGGAGTACGTGTGCGCGCAAATGGGGCGCGAACGAAATAAATAAATTTAATTAAACGCGAGAAATTAATAAACAGAAAGGAAAAATAGCAAATTCAATCACAAAATAAAGTGTTGTGTGTGTTTTAAATGTGGTGGCAGTGCGTGTGTATGCCTGAGCGCGTAACAGCAGCCAATTTGCTTTGCCGGTGAGGTGCCAAAGTGTGTCGTTGTGGCAATAACAATAAAGCACAGTTTATTGTGGCAGACAAATTTGGATGTGTAACAGGTCATTGCCTCAATATGCAGCGACTACCTGACTGCTTAGCCTACCTGTCCGTCTGCTGCCCATACTTTAAAGTGTTAGCCATAATGGTCTTCGAATGGTTGTCGGAGCAATTTGACGCTTTGAACAGGTAAGTGATTATTGCCAGCACTAGAATTGCTAAGCACCTCGAATTGTACTATTCTGGTATAAAGTAAAAAACTTAAAAAATTAAAAACATGACAACTAAAAATTAAATAAAAAAAAAATTAATTAACAATTTCTAAATAATTAAAAAAAGGGGCCAGTAGGGTAATCTGGCCTGTTTTTTGACATTTTTTTCAAATTAATTTTCATTTTACAAGAGAACTTCTTTCACATATCATGAGGTATATCGTGGAGTGTATAAAATAAACTTTTTTGGAATTTTTTGATGGCATCTGTCGGAGAAATGGCTGGGTAAATGAGATGCGTTTCATCACTGGAGGACATGATTTCTCATGTTTGGATTAGCTGAAACACAAAAACCCAATTTATTCTTAAAAAGTACGCCCTATCGTCCCTACTAGAATCATGAAAATTTTTGATAAGCAAAAAAGCAATTCACGTTTTTTTTTGTGTAATTTTTGCCCATGTTTATTTTACATAAATTGGATCATAACATTGTCAATAAATTAAAAAATTCTAGATCCATAATTTAGGACGATAGCCGGGCGTTTTGTGAAAATTTGAAAAATAATTAAGCAAATTGGTTCAGTAAATCGACCGGAATTATGTCCGCCAGCTTAAAAAAGTGTGTTTTGAGAAATACGCGTTTAAAGTTTAAGGTCCTGATAAAGCATGCAAAGATGAACATAAATGTTGAAAAATTGACTTACCCCTAGTTATTATTTTTGGACCTTTTTTGAAACCCTCCAATGGTAAAGTGGATTTCTACATCAATTCTAAGGGTATAAGAGAACAGAAAATGCAAAAAAAAAAAAAAATGTTTGAAAAAAGATTAGCCTACTGACCTCTTAATAGATGAAAAAGTTATGAAAAATAGAAAAACATAAATGATAAAAATATATTTATGAAAAACTTAAAGTAAAATAAAATAGCAAAAAAATTTCCAAACTTTTAAAGTCGTTTTATTCTTCTTTAAGCCATCTAAGTAGAAGTCAAAAGGCTCTAATGTGTGAGTCCAAAATTTTCCCTAGCATTTTCAGCTGGGAGAAAGTTAAGCCCATAGGACTAACTCTTTTGAGTAGGTTGGGTGCATTCTGCCGCTTTGCTGGAATGATTCCGTCCTTACCGGGACATTTGTAAGGGTGGAATGAGCGAATTGCCTATTTATATTTTATTTGCCGTAAAGATGTGTTGGGGAACACTTACTGCCCTACTCTGTTCTCAACTTCGACTTTCCCGTCCTTACAGCTTGGAAAGTGCACAATGACTATGTCTTTCAATGAGTCTTGGCAGTTATGAGTCCACTTTTTGCTACTTTTGTGAATTATACTGGATTTTGGATACTAGTTTGCTAAGTCTCGTCAAATCCTTTCTCAGTGATTCTCTCTTTATCCTGCGCACAAATTTCTTATAGTCCCTTAGAATATCTTTATATTCCTTCCAACAGTGATCGTTTTCTGCCAGCTTGGCTCAGTTGAAGCATTCCCATAGTTTACCTCTGCAAGACCAACGTTCCTTGCTTCATCAAGTGGCCTCATTTTGTGCCTTTTTCAAGCCTTCAAGTCAGTTATACACGCAAGTCTCTTGCTTAATAGTATCTGCCTATAGAGATCCCTGCTTATGTTCCTGAGATTTTTCCTAATATCTTTTCCGATCTTTGCTTCGGATCTAATAGGGAAGTAGATACATAGGTTGCTATATATATTTCTGGACTAAGCAACACTAAGTCTTGCCAGGTGAAATCTGACATTTCCAGTGGAAAGTTTGACACTTTTTAGCATAACATAACTCAGAACGTTTTGTCATTTAATCGTGAATTGTTTTATTTACAGGGAATTAAAAATTCATCTCGGCCAAAAAATGGAATTAACTCGCGAATATTTTCGATCATTGCGATCATTTTTCACAACTTTCGACGTGGATTATCACGACAAGAGCGCATCGATGAACTAAATTTTTTATATGGCTATGAAGCATCATCCTATAGCACTGTGAAAAACTGGTACAACGAATTCAACCGTGGCCGACGCTCGCTCAAAGACGAATTCCGTGAAGGTCGTCCAAAAACAGCCGTTGTGCCAGAAAACATCGATACCGTACGTGAACTGATAATGCAAGACCGTCATGTAACATACCTTCAGATAAAGTCATGCCTATGTATCTCTCCCACCAGCATACATTCGATATTGCATGAACACCTGGCCGTAAAAAAGGTTTGTTCTCGTTGGATCCCGCACAGTTTGACAATCGCTCAAAACAAGGCTCGTGTGGATTGGTGTAAAGAAATGCTGAAAAAATAAGATCGCCGTGCTTCAAAAGACGTTTATAAGATCGTCACAGGTAACGAATCATGGATCTATTCGTATGAGCCCGAAAAAAAACAGCAATCGACCGTGTGGGTCTTCCAAAGCAAGCCAAATCCAATGAAAAAAAAACCATTTTCGTTGATAATAATGCCAATTTTCATTATTAGGCCAAAATATCTGTTGTAGAGATCCCAGTTTGTATTCCGAGGATTTTTCTTTACCTCTTTTTCGATCTAATGGAGAAGTAGATGTACCTATGGTCGCAGAATGACGGTGCACTTAGTGCTTCAGTTTAACGTCAATATATTATACCTCCACTTGTGTGTAGTGTTATATCTGTAACGTTTCTGTAAGTAGTTCACATGTATGTAGCTTCCTCACCTCGATTAGCTACCACTAGACTACTTCGTAAAATATATTTGAGTAGAGACGTTAGCATCAGCGGCCACTACCAACCCCTGTCACCCCTCTGCTGTTTGTAGCGGTCAGTCTTTGGAGATCTTCCGTTGAGGCTTATAGCAGGATGCAAGGAATCCATCATCATCTGTGGAATGTTTAACATAAAAACTCAAATAATATGAATTTAGGAACCTAAAAAAGACTTTAAAAATAGTACCAGAAAATCGATACAAATTAAGAAAATTTTCTAACAAAAATATAATTAAGGAAAATTTGAAAAAATTGTAGAATTAAATAGAATTAGAAAAATTATGAAAAACAAAGAAAGATAAAGAGTTAAAACAAAATATTTTTAAGTTTAAATTAAAACATATAAAATGAAAAATTAATTCGGGAAATTTTAGGAAATAAACAAGTTAGAAAACTTAAAACAATAGAAAAATAAAATTAAACAAACGTTAACAATAAAAGAACTATTGAGAAAGAATTTGAAAACTATTTATAAATAAAATTCATTACAAAAAATTTAAAAAAAAAAACTTTAACAAAAGAAATAAAACAAAAAATACGTAAATAAATTTTGAAAAATTAAATAAAAAATTAAAGTGTCAAAAAATGTTATAAAGCTTAGAAAAGCATTCAAAATTACAATGTAAATAAAAAAAAATTCTAAAAACAAATAAAAAAGTAGACATAAATAAAAAAAAATTAATATATTATAAAAAGGAATCTGTTTAAAAAAATAAAATTTAGTAAAATTGGAATATATGTATTAGGAAATTTTTTTTATAAAATTTACATAAAATATCAGTAGCAAAAAAAAGCATACTATAGCAACATGGCAAACCTACACAACAGCTACAAACAAACAACCGATCGCTCTGCTTCCTTTCTCGGGCGCACAAAGTGCGTAAGCGCAGTAGAACCAATTATGGATCTTAAAAATTAAATGCGCTCTGCATACATAATGCAGGTAGATACCGGAGCGAGTACAAACACATGCATAGATGTGAGTGCGCATTCAATTCCTATGCTATTTCAGCCATGTGGCAAGCAACAGCGCTCCACGCCAACTCTTTACTCCGCCTGCGGCAATAAATTAAAAAATGATTTACTTTAGTTTCGTGTGGAATTATTTTATTTCATTTTATTTATTGCTCATTCAGGGCGGTTAAGCAGTTTTTTGACGCTTTTAAATTTAAATTTTTTGGATTGGACAATAAAAAATGCGATGAAAAGCACCATAAAAAATCCTTTTGCTGCGACAGCCCAAAGGAAATGTGGTAGACAGTTGAGCAGTAAAGTAAGAAAATAAAAATATAAAGAAAAATAAAAATTTACACAAACAAATAAAACAAACTCGCATGTCTATATGCGTGATACTAATATAATTTATATTTACGCAACAACAACAACAGCGCCATTATTTCTATAACATTTATGCTTCATTGGCAGTTGTCATTTATGTACATGCGTAGATGTATATTTGTTGTTCTTGTTGCTGCTATACGTAGCGCGTATTTTATATGGCATGCCGCAGCAGTGAGCGGAATTTTAAAATGAGTGCAGTCAGTCAGTCAGTGCCCTCGTATGACGTTTGTGATACTGTCGTTGTTGTTGTTAGGGTAGTTGTTGCTGTTACTCCTGTTGTTGTCTTACTAAGCCACTTAATGCTTAACATAATTTTATTTGCTTTTTTACGCTTTTGCCTTTAGTTTTATTACTTTGTCCGCTTTGATATAAATCTCGCTCACCTGTTGACTGCTCGGATCAACGTCTGCTACAATTGTTGTTTGTTAATTCAAAAATCAAATCAAATCAAATCAAATGAAATCAACGGTTACAATCTTGAAATGTGTCAAGCATAACTCATACGTTTTGCTGTATTATGTACACACATTCACACATACGCAAGAATGGTATGTTGAACAAATAAGGAAGGGCTAAATTCGGGTGCAACCGAACATTTTATACTCATGCAAATTACAGGAATCGAAGCCAGGGAAATACATTAAGGTGTAAAACGTCAAGCAGAGGATAAGAATCCAAGCAATTTGTATACATATACATATACTAAATATGTACATACTATATTCTACTGTGAGCAAAAAGTAGTAAGATTTTGTTCATAATTTTAAAATTCTTAATTTGTACTTCAAAATTGGCTATCGTCCCTCTCAAAGTGATACTATTTAACTCTAATATACTTGTGACAACGTTTTCTCCCATCCTCTAAACAGTTTTTAAGGTCAACTTCTTCGCGTTTAATGTCTTTAATTGACTCAAACGGATTTCCTCGAAGAGAATGTTTGAGTTTCCTGAATAGCTGGAAGTCACTCTTAGCTAGATCAGTCGAAAACATTGGTTGCGGCACGGTATAGGTTGAAAATTTGGCGAAAACCTCACGAAGAATCAATGTAGTATTTGACGGTGTATTATCATGGTGCAAAATCCAAGAGCTGTAATTCCGGCCTTTTTTTTAGAAATATCTCCGCGCAAACGACGCATAACATCCAAGTAGTATTATTCCCTGTTGACAGCTTGGCCGGTCAGAAGGAATTCGGTTAATCGAAGAAAACTGTCAACTGCTTTGACGTGGTTTTTTCGGCTTCGGATCACATTTTCCACTATATATGGCCGTTTGATTGTCTGTTTCTTGGGCGTAAGCATAGCTGCAAGACTCATTACCAGTATTAATACGTTTCATGACGCCCCGATTGTTAGAAAGCATTGTTTCACAGACGTTAACGTATTACTGCTTTTCCAAAAAGTCGAGTGATTTTGAAACCAATAGTGCTTTAACTTTTCTTTTTTTTTTTTAAATGTTTTTTAACAAATTCTTCCGACTTTCCAACGATGCCAGTACGAACTCAAGCTGTTAATTCTGGATTCGCAAGAACAACCTTCTCTATTTTATTGACGTCTGGATCATCTTGATGTTGGCGGTCGTTCTGGATATGGTTCGTGATCAGCACGTTCTCGAGCCTTTTTGAATAGTTTATAAAAATCAAAAATACTTGCTCGCGATAAGCAATTATTAGCGATGTACATTTCTGACATTCTGATCGTTTTGGCATCAGAAGTTTGATTCCTCAATAAAAGTTTAAAGGAACTTCTTTGTTGAATAATTTCACGAATTGTACTTCCGAAAGACAAGCGTACACTGAACATTAATCATTATTTTGATGTGATATTTGGCACAGCTGTCACTGACAGTCACACCGACCTAAAAAAAATATTTCGATGAATGAATTTTCGCGCGAAATTTATAATAAAAGTCTTACTAATTTCTGCCGTCAGTGGTATAACCCTATATTAATCTCGATTAGTTTTAGGTGATACGTGCAACTGTTAGGCGAACAAAACTATTATGCTTTGAGCAACATGTTATGAGAGTATAAAAAGTATCATTTGTACAACACTTGCAGAGCGCGTTATGTAACCTGGAATGGAAATTTCCATCCTCCATTTCTAGAATTTGTCGTACAACTTTTTCAATACTTTAACAATTAGTTTTAACATTTTTTTTATTTGCTTTAGTTTAAAAATACATAAATATGTAATAGGCGCTTTTAGTCCTGACTTATCAACATACTTACCCATATATAATGTTTTTAGGGTAAAAAACTTTTTATATAGGTATGCCTTAGCCATACATTTATCACATTAGTGTATATATTTGAAGTACTATACACCCTGTTAAGAAAGTATCGGGAATTCTTCATTTCCACCTCTCATCTCCCGCTTATATGAAAGAAAGGTACTTTTTTTTCCTAGGTTGATACCTTAATTCTGATGCTAAAAATTAGCGCCATCTGTCAACCAGTGTGTTTACTGCAGCTGTTTATGTTAGTCGACCTCAGTATTTGTGTTAAATTTTGGCAAAACACTCAACAAATATCATTCAGCAAGCACCGCATTCACCTCATTTACCTTCGTGTAACTTCTGGCTATTGAGAAAACTCATATGACCACTTCGAAGACATCGTTTTTACTCAATTTAAGACATCAAAACAAATACGACGCGAGAGCTGAAGACCATCCCTAAAAGTGTATATAGAAAATGTTTTTACGATTGGAAGAAGCTTTGACACATGTGCATCGCTTCAAATGGATGTTGCTTTGAAGGCGATAAAATAAATTTGGATAATGATTGAAAATTTTTCGTTTTATCTATAAATTCCCAATACTTTCTATACCCATATATTTTCGCATAAGGCAAGCACTCATTCTTAATTGCCAAGAATACTAATGCAATTATAATTTTCGAATTTGTTAGAGAGTTTATCAGGGTTGTTGATGTTGTTTTAAGGAAGACTTGGAACTCTCATACCCTTACTATCACGTTGACAACGTCTGGTCGATTACTTTAAAGAAAACTTAGCAAACTTAAAATACCTCAAATTTTATTTCTCTAATTCAATATATGTATATTAGGTCTTTTTTGGCAGTATTTGTGTAAACGAAAAATTAGTTTTGACATAACTATCTGTAACTCAATCTGAAAATTCAGTAAATGTTCTGGTATAATAGAATGGCAGAGGTTGTTAAAGTAATTGTTACAAAACTGTATCAAATTACAAAATTTAACTTCATTTATCTAGATAAACATGTCTGCCAACGACTAGGATCTACCTAAAAAAATATTTACTTATAGTATGAAAAATGGATTTTATATAGTTGTATTCACCCACAATTTATTTTATGCATTCTATTCTTTACGGGTGTAGACACACTTATAGCCGACAACGCGTCAGTTGTTTCTCTTTTCACTGTTCGGCGCCAACTGGAGATATCAAATGCATCCAGGCCTTATACTATCTTCAACGAATGCTTCCAGCGGCAAAAGCTGAGTCGAATACTTTTCAAAATGTTATAAGTGAGGAGTATTCTTATTCATTAAATTTTTTTTTTTGCAAGTTCCCAACGCGAACTCTTCAGACGTTTTCAGTATTCTGGACTGCGTATCATATGACAGGACAAGAATGATGAGGAACTTGTAGAGTTTGGTTTTTTTTCGGCGAGAGTGAACTTTGCTATTCAAATGCCTACTCAGTCCAAAGTAGCATCTTTTGGATAGATTGATTTTGTCTTAGACTTTAAAGCTGAGAATGTTGTTGTTGTTGGTGTTTGTTCCAAGATAAACAGAATTATCTAAAACTTAAAACTTATTACTTACCGCAGTGACGTGTTAGCCGAGTCGTAAATGCGATGGTTGTTTGTTTGAAAGATGTTTCGTCTTTCATGGTTCACAACCAGACTCTCTTGCTTCGGTTACTTATGCAGAACTAAACGCCCGGTTTTTGAAGCTAGTGATATTAATTCGATGTGTATCAGCAGCTGCATCTTCTCATAGAAGAATGTACATCTTTTATTTCGATCAGCAGCTTGTGTTATTTTCTATATATTGTAAGAGTCTCACGATACTATCAAGCGGATAGAAGAGATCTTTCCCGGTCGTGACCGAGTTTTATTGTGGCATAGGGGCAGCTCTTTTTTGTACTGTCGTATTCTGCCTTAAGTAGACTAAGATGTACTTGTATTAGGTGTGGTTCATCTTTCCATAGACCTTTTCCAAGCATGGTGAATATTTGGTCACATCAGGTCGTAAACCACACTAATAAAGTCAATCAGTTTGTTGACGGCGGGCTTAAGGCATTTACATATTACATATTACGGTTGGTAGGACCTTGTATGCGGTATTGAGGAAATCTATCCTATGTTGATTGGCGAAGATTGTGGGTTCACCCACTTGCTACTGCACTGTCTCCATTTTCGTTGGTTTTGGGAACATTGGCAGCATATTGCATTAAAAGCGTTTATATTTTGTTACTATGCTACCAAAAGAGGTTTGGACAAGGGCAAATTCTGTGCAACTCGAATCACTAAAGCGAAAAAATTAATAAACGTCACACCAGCCAACAGTCATTGACTCACCCACACCCAATTCGTTTCAACTAAAAAATTTATAATTTTGGTCATTTCCTGTTGCTTAAATGGGCTTATTAAAAAAACACAAAATCAAAAATGAAATTAACAAAAAATCTCACTTCCAAATTGTCATGGCATTGTAACTGCAACTGAATAATAAGCACCGTTGTAATTGCTATAAAAAGTATTAAAAAGTTCAATAACACGTCGAAAGCTAAATATGCGCAAAGGCAATATTTTACCACCGAATTCTAAAGACAAGCCCGCAAGCAAGCGTTTAAAGTGCATTTAAATGCATAAAAAGGAAAATAAATAAAATAATCACATAAAATTAAAATATACTAATCACTGCATGTTTACCGTTAGCCACAAAAAATTAATATTAAATCGAAACAGCGACATGTAAGCGAGTAATAAGGCCGCGCAGCACATTATGTCGCTAGCCGAGCTACATACATATGTGCCACCCATTCAAGCATTCAGCTGGCGGTGCGTGCGCTTGCGCTGTAGCCCTTTGCAACGGAACAGAAAAGCAACAAAAAGCTACCAGTCGGTCAACTTCAAACAAAGATTTTGTATATTTTTGAAATTTTTTTTATTATTTTTGTGTTTTTACTTTTTCCACCTGACACTTTTGTGCGCTTGTGTTTGTGTACCTTTTTTCAGTACCACGAATTGACTTCATTCAATTTTTGATAAATGTGCAAAACAAGTTTTGCATAAAATTTTCGAAAATTCACTAAGTATTCTAGCCGTCAGTATCATTCAGCATGCTGGCAAACGCTTTTATTTAATTTTTTTCCTTTTTTTGTGGAAAAAGGTATTAATTTGTATTTCTAAAATGCCGCATTAATTTCTTATGAATCGTTCTTTGTTGGAATTCTTAATTTGCCTTGTCCATCACTCATTCACCATTCACAAAATGCGGCGCGGCAAATGCACCCGCAAGCGAATAGTGAAACCGGCCTTTGGGCAATTCAGCGTTTGACCAACTTGTACAGCTGAGCTACAAGAGTTGACCAAAGCTATGCGGCCTATCGTCATTTGGTGCGCAAAGAGTTCGGCATTTATGCGTCAATTTGTTGTTGTTTTATGCGTTTTTTTGTTTGTCAGTTTGATGAGCTTTTAAAGTTTGCGCCATTTAAGCCAATTTCATGCATTAAAGTATGACGATGACACGTTGGACAAGTGCACAGTGTTTGAAGATAGCTAAATGTGTGAGAAAATGTAGAGGGAACTGGCTGTTAAAGGAAAAATTTATCTGAATTTACCAATCGGTAAATAAATTTAATGAAAAACTTTCAAATAAAAATGACACGGACATAAAATACATTCTAGTTTAAAGTATACTGCTAATTGAAATAAAATTAAGAACATATTTATTTTTTGGACTTCAATAAATTCGATATACAGAACATTTATATAATTAATAAGAATAATATCAATTATATAAATAGTAGCAATTATTTCTTGAAGGAATATGTGTGGGCAATCTGTAAGTAAATTTAATTTAAACTCTCAAAAATTTTTTTAAAATTGCTTTAACAATTTTGTTAAATTGAATTAAATTAATAACAAAATCACTTAATTTAGTTAGTTAATAAATTTTTAAAACTTCTAATATTCTTCAAAAACTGAGTAAAGGGTTAAAATAATCTTATAATAATTTAATTCAGTCAAATAGTGTAACTTAAACAAATTAAAATATTTTGAAATTGATTTAATTTGAAGGCTAAAGAAAAGGAAGTGAAGTAATTAACATTACTCATTCAATTAAGTAAAATTAAACTAGATTTTATTTAATTTAAATAACTACAACTTTTAAACTACTACTAAAAGTGAATAAAATCACTTAATTAAGTCAGTTAAATTCGGCTAAATTAATATCCCTATAATTTTATTTAGTCAATTAAAGTTTTAAAATATTAAAAACGTTTTTAAATTGACCCAATTAAAAGCTTAATAAGGGTCTATTTATAATTATTCAAGTTGTTAAATTAAGCTGTATATATCTTTTAATCATTTGACTAAGCCCACTATAAACATTTGCAATATTTGAACTAGTTTTTAAATGACTCAATTAAATACTAAGTAAAAAGCCTACAAAAAAAATGATTAAAATTGCTTAATTTCTTTAGCTAAACTGAGTTAAATAGTATTTAATCATTCAATTTCGTCAATGAGTAATCTTAATTATCTCGAAACATTTTTAATTGACTCAATTTAAAAGCTGAGTAAGAGGCTTATTCGCAAAGAAAAAAATTTCTTAATAAATTAGGTAAAATTAAATTAAATTGTGCCATTATTCATTTATTTTGGCCAATTAGTAAACTTTTACATTATTTCGACAATTTTTTAATTGACTCAATTAAAGTCTATGTAAGACACTTACTCGTAACAGACTTAAAATAGTATTTGATCATTTAATTTCGTCAATGAGTAAACTTAATTATCTCAAAAATTTTTTACTTGACTCAATTTAAAAGCTAAGTAAAGACCTTAAGGATTAAAATTGGTTATCAGTTTAGTTTAAAGCGTTGAAACTAATATCTTATCAATAGTTTTTCGTCAAATAATAAACTTTTAGAATATTTCAACATTTTATAATTGACTCGATTTAAAAGTTGAGTAAGGGACTTATTCGCAAAGATTAAAATTGCTTAATAAATTCAGTAAAATTAATCTTTCAATCGTTTTTTTTAATGAGTTAGAGAAATTTTACATTATTTTTTAGTTGACTCAATTAAAGTCTAATTAAAAGGCCTAATTACTTTAGCTAAACTAACAGAATATAAAATTTAACATTTAATTTCATCAATAAGTAAACTTAAATAACTAAAAAAATTTTAATTATCTCAATTTAGAAACTGAGTAAAGATCTTAAGAATTAAAATAGCTGATCAGTTCAATTAAATACATTTAAATTAATATCCTTGTTCAATACTTTCTTCGTTAATTAATAAACTTTTAACTTTTACTTGAATTATTCAACATATTTTAATTGACTCAATTTAAAAGCTTAGTGATTAAATTTGCTCAATTAATTCAGTCAAATTTTAATAATATATTTTATTCAAATATTATATGTTTACACTATATCGGCAAATTTTTAATTGACTCAATTTAAATGCTGAGTAAAGAACCTTTTCTAAATTCTGTCAATTAAATTTTTCCAAAAATATTTTCCACTATTTTATATTTTACACTCCTTCAGCAAATCCTAATTGACTCAATTTAAATACTGAGTAAAGAACCTTTTCTAAATTCTGTCAATTAAATTTTTCCAAAAATATTTTCCGTCTAAATAACTTTAGATATCTCTAAATAAAATCATATTGAATGCAATTTTATTAAAGGTTCAAAATTTTGTCAAACCACCGTACCTCTCATTTACATCTCTGAATTACATTATAGTATGCGCAATAAGTGTGCATACATATCGCCACACCACCGACCAGTTTGTCAATGTTTGTGCATGTAAGTCACCCATCCACCAAATTATAACGGCCGGCACTTCGCGTTTGATCGGTCAAATGAATTTTAGCTGCTTCGTTTGTCCATTCACCTATTCAAAAGCGCTTTCCCTACCGCGCCACCCGCGCCTTGCCACATCGCGCAAGTCAGTCGTTCATCCGCCTTTTATTCGGCTGTCAGCCGCTATTGACAGCTTGTAATAACGTGACTTTATTGAGTGGTAATGAACCTATTAGTTTTGCATTTATGTGTGCGCCCGACGCTGCTCCTCCAAGCTCAGCTACTTATAAGCGTAGCAACCAGCGACTCAATTGAATTCAACGCAACGGCGACGCGTATGCGGGTGGGTAGCTTTTTACCTCTTCGCAGCTACTCTTTGATAATTTTAATTTCTTTCTGTTCTTCTATGCTTCGTCTACTTTTTAACTTTTTTTTTACTTTTTTGCTTTCTTTCATAATTCAATATATATTCTTATGTATTTTATGCAGTTTTGTCACCGTTTTTTTATATGCTCCACAACGGTGTCCAATAATTAAATTTATGACAGGAAATGCTTACAGAAAGTAAGCACAATAACATAAATATGTATTACTCGCCCTCTTCGCTTAGTACTTGTTATTTTCTTTTCGTCTAAAAGCCTTAATAACTGTGAAAATTTTTTAACGAAATCCAGAGTTTTTAGTTTAAAATTCATATTGCTTAACATTTTTATTTGGGTTAATGTTAATAAAACTTATTTAGTTAAATTGTAATAAACTATTTACGGCCCTCATGTGTTGACACGCATAATGTCTGCAGTGGACTTTGGTTTACCAATTTTCGTTTTCGGGGTGAAAAATATAGTGAAATAAGTCAGTATTGCCTTTTTGAGTGGCCCCAAAGCGTTAGTTATTAATGTTTTACAGCCAAGACGTGATTCGTTGCTTAATAGTAAGCCATTAAGCGCATGAATGAAAATAATTTATGTTTCAGTTTACAGTTGCGTAAAGTTAATTTAGTGAAAAAAAGCTTCGAGGTGCGCATATGAATTGATCCATCTGAAAATATAATATAAAATCTCAAATTTTAAATTTCGAAAAAGCTTATTTCATTTCGATTTAATAAAAAAATAGTTTATTTTCCTTATCTAAATAACTCTTTGAGTTTTTAAAATACGTGCAAGTCGTTTTCGAGTTGATGCATTCTGGGTAATCCAAAATTATCTACGACCTTACCAACTCCTGGACTAGACTTTAGCTTTTATACGTTCCTTTATTAGGAATAAACATACTTCAATTACGGTTTACACGCTGGGTTGGTGGTTGCGTATTGCTGCCAACTGCGTGTGCTGAGGTGCCACTAAACAGAAATGTACAGTGAACTAATATCGCAATTACTTCCGTTCACTTAAAATCATAGCAGGTCTTAAAGTACCGAGTGAGGACCCTTTTAGCAAAATCATTTCCAAAAGCGCTTTACGTGGAAGAAACGGAATCAGGAGGTAAAATTAGATGGGAACCTACACCCAGAACTATCCGTGAGGAAATAGAACCCAGAGTGACGAAATCATCGCCGCCAATACTACTAAAGAGGCCGATGCAGCATCTATCTCCATTAAAATCATAAAGCCGAATGCACTAGGAAATGAAAATATGGGGACGGCCTGTAGGAATCTATTGGCTACTGACAATATTAGAGCAACGGTACGAGTCGAAATCACTAGTACCAGCAGAGGAACTTCTGTTAAAGATGTGGACAATACTACGTCACAAAAGAGGCAAACAGGAAGCAGAACACACCGGGCAGAAAACGGAAATCGGACCGATGTTTGGCTGCTTAAATTCTGGAACGCTAACATGATAGACAAGCAGATATCTGTACAAAATGTCAGTAAGCTAAAGGGGATCAGAAGGGTACTGAATGAATAAAACGTCAGGGAGCGAAATCGCCAAGATTGTACATTCAATTGAACTAGGAGTATGCGAAAAAAGCAGCGAGGATGATGTCTGCTCTTACAAGGGTTGAAAAAGGGCCTTTTCAATTAGGTGGTGAAAAGGAACCCTTTGCCACCTCTTTGGCTTGGAAGTGCCGGATGGCAACATGGATCTCACAAGCTCACAAGATGGACCAATGAGCGATTGGCAGCTCTCTACTAAGAGGCATAAGAATACAATCTCCTTAATTCTTAGACTTATGACGCCATTTTGGCAATAGGTTATCGAATAGTATATTCTCAAAGACGAATATTTCGTTATTCCCATTTCAGAGAGAGACTCCACATAACGAAGAGATTTCTGCGCCGTTTCGTTATTGTCGCAAAAATTGGATCCAGTGATAAATATATACTGGAGGGCTAATCCGGAGGTCCGCTATGGAGTTTGGACAAGGTTTAATCAATAATGGCTGCCTGGAGAAGGGCAAAATGGTCACTAAATTCTGCTATTCTGAATTATTGGTTCAATTTGATGCAAATCTTGAAACAAAAGAGCAATTTTTGTGAATAAAACAAGGTCTTCCACTATAACAATATACCGACCCTAAGCTTTGCCAAATTGTCGAATAAGTTCACGAACTGCAGCCGCATCCACCGCATTCATCAGATTTATCTTCATTTGAATTTATTTTCTTCCCAAACTGTAAAAAGACAATTACAGGGCAGAATCTTGTGTCGAATGAGGATTCGCTGCCACGAAGACCGACTTGGCTGATGTCCTCAAATAGTATTTTTTAAAGGGTTGAAGAATTTACAGCATTGATAAATCGTCTCTATCGCGAGGGGACCATGTTGAATAATATAACGCCATTTTTTATTTCGTTTTGTTTTTTATGGCAAATACTTCCAGATCGTCCTTGTATAGTAGAAGCAAAAATCTTTTTTGTCTCTACGGCTTGTTAGTTCGAACTAACGACACCATTAGAAAGGTGAATTGTACTGCGTACGAATGAATCGTACCCCAGTTACTCCAATTGGACCTCCGATTTCATACGCACTTTCGATAGCTAAATCATCTTGACTGTAATTATAGGCGGGCTGCCAACTAATAGGAATCCAGAAGCTAAGCTTAAACTTGGTACGCAACGAGACATTCTGTTTTTTCTCCATATAAACTAATGACGGCAAAGTTTCCCAACCACAAACATTGTGTTATAGAAAATTTCCCAGCACTTAAGTAATTAACTTTAACCATTTTATAATCCAAAGCTCACATATGCGCGAGTTGTAGAAGTTAGAGACAGCATTTTCACACAGCTTTTCACACTTGCAACAATACATCAAACGCACAACACGCAGACCAAATTGTCAGTTGCGGCGAGTCAAGTGTACAGTATTTGGAACGACCTAGAAATCACAGCATCTGCGTGATTTCGACCAATTTTACGATCACAAATCATTCATCCACTGTAAACTGGCTGGACGGCTAGAAGGTTGATGAGCAGTCTGATGTGTCTCACTGCAGTGCTGGACACTATAAAGCAACAATAACAATAAGCGGTGGCATTAGTTCAGGCAGCTACTGGCTTTCTAGCCAAGGTGGCAGCCACAAACGTCAACGGAAGTGAATGAGTGAATTAAATTCGTTTGGCTAGTTGAACTTTTCCTCTATTTTATTTGTAGCTATTTAATTTTATTATTTCGCAGCAATAAAAATTAAAGGTAAGTAAGTGTAGTACGACGTGAGAATGACTGAGTGAATGAGGTATGAATGAGAGTGGAAATTAGACTGTAGGCTGACTTGAGTATAAGAATTGCAATTATTTTCTTTTTTTGTGGCTTTTTTATGCGGAAATTGTAACAGCTACCGTGGGAGATTTCTAAGTTCAATGTTTTGGCCGTATGATTGCACGTTAGGGTGGTGCATAAAGCGTGAAAAGTAAAATATCAGATTTGTTTTAATTCTTATGTGTAGGTGGTAATATAGAGGGATAAGTTTTGGTCTCCATCGAGATTTTCGGTTCCGAAATTTGGGTATTTTTGACAAAATTAAATTTTTAATCAAATCAACGAACTAGTGGGTCATTGAATGGAAAACTGCATTTAGAATATTTAGAGGTGTGATCTGAGCGTTTGCCTCTGAGTAATAATTGCAGCAACTTCGAAAAAAGATTTTCATAAAACGGCCATATTTTAGAAATCTCTAACTCAAAAACCACTAAAGATATATCGATTCGACTAAAATTCAGTGTATTTGTAAAAGTATAAATATTTCGAAAAGAAAAAAAATCATGTTTTCAAAATTTCTTACAGGGTGTGCCTTTCAAGTGCCACCCTAATGTGTAAATAATATATAAAATACATAGATGTGTATGAACTTTTCTATCAAGATATCCGAAATCTTATGAAATAAATTCTCTTCTTCTAATAAAGTGTCGCCCTAATGGGCAAAATTTACAAAAAATATGGATTAATGATCATTTTGGCCGAGTTAACAGAAATATGTTGCAGTATATTTTCTTAAAGAAATTAGGAGCTACACTTAGCTGCGCAAGAATCTATAAATCTAGATCAATGGCCACACCTCGAGAAAATATATCCGAAATGACATGGATTTAAACATCAACCACCCTAATACGTATACCATTAAATTGGTAATACGAAAAATCAGATTAATAATTATTTTCTACAGTTAAGGACTACCCTACCTACCCTACAGTTAGTGTAAAATATATATACTAATGGACTGTGAAATTGAAATACATGCAAATACATTTAAGGGTCACCCTAACGCATTTAAAATATAAAATTATGTAGACTAATATACTGTGGTAAATAGTGGCTGAGATTTGTTGTCAAAATTTTTCTTGGGACATTTAAGGCTCACCCTAATACATATACAGTATATGTACTACATATGCCATACGCATATACATATATGTATGTATATACATAGATGCTGCCACGAACTGCCGCACGTGAACGTCCACTCCAACCGTTAAATTGCAAGCAACTCGCCAGTGCGGACTGTAAGTGTGTGAACAGCTGAGATCATTTTCACATGATTGCCCGAACCGTATAGTTGCCATTGTTATTGTTATTGTACAAATACTCGAATATAAGTGATGAGTGTGACACTGAGAATTGCATTCTACTCCGTTTTGTTTTTTCGGTGTCGCACAGCAGGTCACCATAATTGTTGTTATTGTTCTGCCAACATATGTTGTGACATGGCGAGACCACATGTGTTGCACCACACCAAACAACACCAGAAATGCGCGGCGGCTGACTGCGTCGCAATGCGCGTACTTGCACTAAATATCACAAATAATGTTGGTTATGATTTGCGATAAAAAGCTGTACATTATTGTTTTTGTACTACTATGTTGTTGTGGCTTATTGTTGTTGCCAACCACAGCGCGAATTCGCCTTAAATGCGTCCAACACTTATGCTGCCACATTTTCATCGCAAACTTATTTTCTGTATAGTTTTATTTTATTCGTCGCTTTTTTGTTTATTTTTGTTGCTGATCCGAATCGCATTTTGTACGAATTTTCATTGCTGTCTGCTGCAACAGTGGGTAATTGTTGCAAGTGCTTGGCGTGAAGAGAATTATGGCTGTCATCGATGTGTGGTGCGGCAAAAACAACAACGGTCCACGGCAGTCCAGTCGCGCATTTTGACAGAAAACTCAGTGGTGGGCCCAGCAGCAGGAGGTCAAATGTTGTGCTGTGACAGGGTGCCCAGTTACGAAAGCTGCGCGTTGCTGTTGAAAAAGCTGGCGAAAAACAATCAGACGTAATCTTACCAAGTGTGCATGTATGAATGCGTTTATACATATATATATGTATATATATATTATATGCACTTTAGGCACTAATAGGTATTTATTGGTGCTAAAATGGTCACAAGTTCATGGTTTTTTTTTTACAAGAGTTGCCACCTTAAATTTAAATTTATAAATTAATGAACTAATAATTCATACGGAATGGAAATCAATCAAAAAATTTAAGAAAGAGAATAATTTTTGGTAAGTGTTGCCACTGTTTTGGGGCCATCCATAAATTACGTCACACGAATTTAAGGACTTTTTAACCCCTCCCCCCCTCCTTGTCACAAGTTGTCACATTTTGAACTCGCCCCCCCCCCCTGACGTGACGTCACACATTTTCCAATTTTATGGATTTATCATAAAAATAAAAAATTAAATAAAATAAAACAGGTTATTTTATTTATTATTATATTTATTGAATAATCTTTAATAAAATCAACATTTAGTTAAATATTAAAGTATAGAGACAACGAATGACTAGTCAAGAAATAAGATACTTAATTATGCTAATTAAAAATACAAAACTTAATCATATTGTGTCCATGGACTTTTGATCCACTCCTTTATATCATTTACTACTGGTAAATCAGGCACATCATTTTCGTTTTGAATTTGGATGTCAGGAATATCTTTCGTATCCACATCGTCTTCTTCCATCCATAAAGCATCGTCATCATTTATTAAACAGAGAATCTCTCGGGCACGTCTAGCCGCAATTCTTTGAGGACGAATTTTCGCGATAGGTAACAGCTCTTGTTTTTTATGTGATTGTTTGTGTTGATTGGTGGCTTTATATGAAGAAAAATATATGCCACATATGCTACACGATCTTTTAAATAAGTATGACTCGACACTAGGGCAATAACTATCATATGGAACTTGTTTCAGATGGGATGATGCTTGGAGATTTAATAACATCTGTAGTAATAATGGAGCAAACTTAGCGTCGTTGTCATCACTCCCTGTGACTCCATAACCTTCTGATGTCTGTTTAATTAACACAGGTGGTGGTAAAAATCCTTCTTTTAATAATTTCCAAAGACTAGAACGTCTTACACCGCAACATGCAATAGTTTCACATTTAACTATTTGTAAAAAATATTGTGACTCACGTACATGTTTAGCATACCAAGTAGCATTATTTTTCAACATCATAGCCTGTTCAATATCCAGTCTAGTAACAGTTGGTGCAACATATTCAGCAACGACTGGAAAATTATCAATGACCAACTTGCTCCAAATCTCAGCCAACACATTGCCCGCACTTTCGAAGTTTCGTTTTTCTAGATCTAAGTCAGTAGTTCGATTAATTGAATCAAGATGTGACCCAAAAGCATCATGTTTTAATAATACACCAGTAAGTTCGCGACTGAGAGGTGCCATGCGTCGTTCAACTCTGTTAAATGCACTCCTTCCTGGGGCATTTGTAGCTATATAAATTGCATCTAAATGAAAATCTTTAAAATGTTGTAAAGCTGAAACTATAACCCGCTCGTACCGTGGATTTTCATCCGGTCCACCATCGCATGTAAAAATAAAAACCGGTTTTACAAAACCTTCTCTAGTTCGGATCATGTT
Organism: Bactrocera correcta; assembly: GCA_027475135.1. NCBI lineage: Eukaryota > Metazoa > Arthropoda > Insecta > Diptera > Tephritidae > Bactrocera > Bactrocera correcta. The sequence continues at coordinate 99,656,035 of CM050323.1, read as the reverse complement.
TTCAAAGATCGGTAATTCAGTAAGCTTGTGAACGTCAGTGGCATGAGTCTCTGCATTGGAAGATGAATGTTTTCCACTACGAATAGCTACATATGTAGGCCCCGAGTATGTTACAGCTTCAGGTGACCCTTCACCATCTTTTTTAATTAGAATTCCCGCATACACCGATGGAATAAGCTTATGTTTTTCAGCGACGACAAAATCATGATCTGGCAATTGAACACGGTAATCAAGGTGCATTAATATTGGCGCTTGAGCATTTGCTGCTGTAATGCCTAAAGGTACACGTGCCTTATCATCCATTGATAAAAAAAATACTTGGTCTGGACCTAAAATTGAAGCCACAGATTCGAGATTTCGTATAGTAGCTGTACAAAATTTTCCATCCTTATGCTTTGAGTGCAGTGTAGAGTCTGGCTTACACAACTTGACTGGAACCGTGACGACGTGTCTTTTATCTTCCTCTGTATTAGCTCTCTTGGGAAGAAGTCTCAAATATAATCCTGACCGACTAATAGTATAACCTTGCTTAGATAGTTCAGCTTGTAAGTCATCTAGTGTTTTACAACATCTTATAACTTCAGTGCGACGTCGATCATCAGCTGCACCACCAAAGAGTGCAATTGATTTTATTACGTCAAGTAAACCGGATTGATTTTCTTCTACTCTAGGCCGACCAACAGTATTTCGAAGTTTTAAAGCAGTTCCTAATTCAGGATTACATTTACTCAATTCTAAAAGTTTTTCTTTTCTAGAATCACGGCTTTTTTTTTGGCGTTCCGCTGCACCAATTTTTCTCTTCAATGCAGTTTTTTCTGCTTCAATATCTTTTTTTAATGACATTATTTTTTTCGTAGCATCATCTGTTCCTATACCGGCATCGCGTGCAAGTACTAAACTATTAAGCTCAGATTCAAGTACAATAATCCTATTCTTAGAAGCATATTGACTCGGTGTAGGTTTAGAAACTGTTTGAAGAGATTGACATCCTTTTAATTCAACCATAACATCTTTAGATTTTTCTGATTCACTCTCTTCGATAACCTCCTAAAATTAAAAGTTAACATATAATGAGTAAAAACACGTCAAGTGGACCCCCCATTTTCCATTTGGTCATCGAATTTGAATGTGATTATTTTTTTATAAAGTAATCACCATGAACAAATAATCCCCCGCCCAGTTTTTTTAAATTTTAATTTTAACAACAATTTTTTTTTTTGAAAATTTTTACTGCTTTTAGTTAAAAAATTAACAATTAAAAAAACTATTGATGATTTTTTGATACAATTTTCAGGAGTTATAGTTCAATACTTGTATTTTCAGAAAATATGCATGAATTTTAATTATTTTTATTAACTTTTAAATTAACAAATGAACATTTTAATGACTTCTCCCTCAAAACATAAATTTTTTTTCAGTATTTTGCAATAAACATTGATTTTTTCGATGACCAAGTGGAAAATGGTCCCCTTGACGTGTTTTTACTCAATACATAAAAATTAACCAAGAACAAGACCTCGAAAAAACAAACACAAAAGATGTGGTAATCGTTTAATTTATAACTAACTAAGTTATATGTACATGTCACACTGATTGAGTTTAGTTATTTTAATAATAAATTTTAAACTTACTTTACTTTCCTGTGGCTTTACTACTACCAATGATTTTGACGAAGAATTTTTTGAAAAAAAACTCAAGAGAGTCGCTTTTTTTTTCGTCAATTTTATTTGCAATTCTTTGATTTTTGTTTCCGTTTCATCTTCAATATTATCACCACTTTTTAAATTTTTCCATAAGATGTTAACCTCGTCTTGTATAATTTGTTTTTTCTTATCAGCATAAGCTGCACTGTAGGCATCAAATAATCTTCGGTACAGGTTACCTAAATCAATTTTTTTGTTCATTTTGTAAGCACTTAACCAATTGAAAATACTACAGAATACTATGACTTCGAAATTTATGATTGTTACACGGCAGAAGACAATTGTCAAGTAAACAATGGAAACGAATAGAAGCGTCGCGGAGCATGTGCGACGGCACTTGTCAGTCTTGCAACCAACAACAAGCATGCATACGCAGCAGTAAAACCACGCCACACAAACAATACAACGGGATAACCACGGATACGAAGAAATCAGACAAGCAGACGAAACAACAACAAGCATGCATACGCAGCGGCTGTTATACGGCAGAAGACAATTGTCAAGTAAACAATGGAAACGAATAGAAGCATCGCGAAGCATGTGCGATGGCACTTGTCAGTCTTGCAACCAACAAAAAGCATGCATACACAGCGGTAAAACCACGCCACACAAACTCTGTTGTAATGTTTGTGTGGCGTGGTTTTACCGCTGTGTATGCATGCTTGTTGTTGGTTGCAAGACTGACAAGTGCCATCGCACAGCGGTAAAACCACGCCACACAAACTCTATTGTAATGTTGTGCTAGACGACTGGCTGCTCTGTTCTGCCGGCGGTGACGTGGTTTTACCGCTGCGTATGCATGCTTGTTGTTGTTTGGTCTGCTTGTCTGATTTCTTCGTATCCTTGCATACACAGCGGTAAAACCACGCCACACAAACATAACAGAGTTTGCCAGTCGTCTAGCACCCAGGAGCGCAGCTGAGCGGGGAACAATATTGCTCTAAATTTTGAAATGTGATGTCACAAAGCTTTTGACCCCTCCCTGCCCCTTGTCACACAATGTCACTTCTGAATGATACCCTCCCCCCCCTTCAAGGTGTGACGTAATTTATGGATGGCCCCTTTATAATTTTATAATATTTTCAATAAAAGCACAAAATCAAAAAGCAAATTTTCTTATCAACTTATGTAGGTTTGAAAACATGTTTTCAACAATTTTAATAAAATAGGTTGCCACCTGTTTGCAAATTTTAATTAATATAATTAAATTGCAATTTTTTTCAGAAAGTGAATAATTTTATTAAAAAAAACATTTTCTGGAATCTATATCTAAACCGTTTATAAGGTCTTACAATTCAAAATATTGTTTACAAGGGTTGCCACCTGTTTTAATTTGGAACTAAAACACTATCCAATATAATGAGAACAGATAGAAATCTCTTGATAAACATTTAAGAAGACTTGCAGCTAAAAAAATTGTAGAGAAAGGTTGCCACCTAGTTATAGTTTTTAATTAGTTTTTATTAAAAAGCCAAATTAAAAAAAAAATTATCGCGATACTTCGTTTCATAATATAATAATTTAGAAATAAAAATGTCTTAAGCATATTTTTTGAAATGGTTGCCACCTGTTTATAATTTTTAATGTGCGATTTGCCTTCAGAAATTACTAATTTTTTAAATTTTAAAATATGAACTGATATCGAGAGATATTGCAAGTATCTAGTTTAGCATAAGTGTATACTCAATTAGGGCCTTAGTCCTTACTGCTTATCATACAAAGCAAATCAAGCAACAGCAAATCGTTAACTTAATATTTATGAATCCTCTGAGGACTTATAATCAACCCTTCATACCCACTTTAAACGAGAAATGTCTAACGTTTGATTATAATTTGACTAAGGTTTGAGGACTATAAGAATTCCGTTGTTTTGAGCACTAGGGTGAAAGCCCAGAGTATAAAAAAGAAGACTTTTAAAAAATACATATTCTTGTTCACAATGAAAATATCAATGGAACTCGCGTGATATTTTTTTTTGTGAAAACTATTTTCATTGCTGATGTAAAAAACATTCTAGACTCGCCTTGCCAGATGAGTCTGCCCATTTGAAAAACTTCTATTAAAGAAGTAATGAGTGAGATTAAGGAAATAAAACTTAAAAAGTCACAGGATATGATAAAAATTGATGGACTCACAGTTGTATCTGACTGCTTACTTATATCTACAATTCTAGTTTACAACTCAACCACAACCAAGTCGATGGAAATGTGCTAACGTAACAATGATTCCAAAACCTAATAAGCCTGAGAACTGTCCCACTTCATATCGTTAAAACAGTTTACTGTCAACCTTCTCTAAAGTATTTGAAACGCCAGTTTCGGTTTAGAAGGGAACATGCTACAACAGGGAAATGCCATCAAATTGTCAAAATTAACACGAGTGCTTTCGATGCAAGCAATACTCGTACTGTGCAGGGGTCTTTTTAGATGTTAAATAAGCATTTAATGAAGGATAAAATACAGAGTTACTTTATAAAAAATTACTCCCAGAAACTTACTAATTATTTATGAAGTCATTTTTAAATGACCGTAGGTTGTATGTCCAAGAAAAAGGTACATTTTCTGCAGAGCATTCGATTCATTCTGAAGTTCCGCTAGGGAACCCGTGTTATATACAATTATTCCAGCTGACCTGCCGATTATCAATTAGTAAGAAATAGCAACTTATGCTGATGATACGGCATTTATTGCGACAAGTTTTAACCACAATGACACCTCACATCATTTACAAACACAAAAAAAAAAAAACAAACAAAAAAAAAAAAAAAAATACACAAAAAAAAAAAACATGACGAAAAATGGGAAAATGAAAAATCCTCCAAAGATATGAAGACTTTAAGAATAAGCATTGTATGTGCTCCTTGGTATATAAGCAACTTCGAAATCCGCAAATACTTAAAAGTGCCTTTTGTTAAAGACCAAATAAGAACATCCTATCAAAGTTACCTAGATAGATTTTCTAATCCCGAAAAGTTACTGGCACTAAGTCCACTTAACTATAATAAGAATGTTAGACGCTTTAAAAGAACTCACTGTTTGGACCTTCTAAATAAATTGTAAATAGTTTCATGAATATTTCTAGCAGATTATGCTATTGAAGAATACATTGAATAGTCTCAATGGAGCACAACCAATCGTGTTATCATTCTTATATTTGAAAAATTTGCTGTTTGTCTTCAGATAGATTGCAATTTATATTAAACAAAAAAACATTCTGGACCAGAGAAATTCCGCAATTATGTAGTAGCTGATCATCGATTAAATCTTGTTAAGCTTATGCCAGGTTTATAGGTCTAGCGCCAGAATGCAAAGGGAAAACAAAGATATAGCTCGTTCCTAAGCCGACGTAATCGACAATGGTGCCGCTGCTTGCGACTTCCTCAATAATTTATAGTAAATAAAATTTTCATAGGCCAGTAAAAAATTTATTATTATGGAACTAATTAATGAAAACTTGAAATGTCTCAACACGGAAACAGATTATTAATTATTCCATAGGCAATCACTTAAAAGCGGATTTAAAACGAAACTTTCCAACTCAAACGCCATACAATTGATCGCGTGCATAGTGCTTATAAATCATACTTGAGTACTTGAAGTATTTAAAGCAAATAACAAGTTCATTTTCGTTGACAACTGTGGACATAGTGTGAATAAAATCACGACATAAATCAAAAAATTAATCGCCATGACATAAGCGCTTTGCAATAATACAGAATCTAGATATCACATTACAAAGTACAAATAAAAAAGTAACAACAAATTGCTCAGACTTACTAAAGAACAGCTGTGGACAAAAAACACCGCACTACAGATCAACTATCAACGCCACCAAAAGTGTTGAACGCAAATCGGTTGCATGTAAATCGATCTGGCTGCCAAGCGCGGGCACCTAGCTGACAACATGGTCACCTAAGCTGCCACAAAAACACTTCAGAAACAAGCTACACGCACCACATATACATATAAATACTTGTATATCAAATGCAAAAATACGTAAGTGAAATAAAAGCAAGCAAAAACATAAAACAACAGCAACAACAAGAAAATAATGTAAATTAAATTAGAAAAGCGCGCAACTCAATTTACGTAAAATGTGCGCCGCTGTCGGTGATTTATCACCATAAATCTTAAATGCACTCATATAGATGTGTATATATTTATAGCAACAAAAATAAGTTATGAGCGCAACAAATTTGTTACCACAAAATGATATGGAGCAGTCGAGCCGCATATGTACCCACATGTGTTCGCTTGTGTTTGCTTTAGAAATAGGCAAATTGGCTAACAAAGTGTTGAGGCGTTGGTGAGTAAGTCAACAACAGTAACAAAAAATAAATGAAATGAAAAATGCATAAATAAAGCACAATAAATAACAACACCAGCATTAAATTGGTGCAATGGTTGGACCGCGGCAGTTGCAATAATCGCCTTCATGTATGTATGTAAGTGTACATGTGTGTCTGTCTCTCAATGTAGGCAGCTGCAGTGACACCACCAATACAAGTGATCTGCAGCAATTTGAACGAATAATCGAGTTACGCGCGGCGGGTAGCATATTTTTTGCCACTTGGCATTAAATATGCATTTAATAAATGTAAAAAATTAGAAAACTTGGATCTGGTTTGGAAAATTTACATAACATTTGACAAATACAAAAGAATAAATTTTGAAAATTTATTTGCTTGGAATCCATTAGTAGAATACAGAAAAATCTAAAATTAAGAAATAAATTGCGTACTGGTGAACGAAAACTGAATAGAAATTTCTTAACAGGTGGCAACCATTGAAAAATGTCAATAACTTAAACTAATACAGGTTTATATAGACATAGTGATTTTTTAATTTCGCTTAATCCGTTTAAAGCGAAATAATAAATAATTGTGTCCTAGTGGCAACCCTTTACAAAGGCGTATTGAGCTCGGAGCTTTCAGAAAACTTTATAGTTTGATACCTATACTGTTTTATTGGAAAAATTTGCAGTTGAAAATTCTAAGCAGGTGGCAACCCTTCTCAAAAGTATTTTTTATTTTACTAATCTTTTTTGTACCTTCACGGCTATATTTTTAAAGGCATACACTGTTTATATTGGAAAGTTTTTCAATTGGAAAATCTAAGAAAGAAAATTTGAAACGGGTGGCAACCATTGAAAAAAATATCGATAACAAGAACTCATACAAGTCAAAACAATGTCATTTTGTTAATTTTGCTTAGGTAGTTTAAAGCGAAATAATAAGTAATTGCGTCCTAGTGGCAACCCTTCACAAACGCGTTTTGAACTCGGAGCTTTTACAAAACTTTTTAATTTGATACCTTAACTGTTTGTATTTGAAAATTTTTGAATTTGAAATTTTAACCGTTCGTTCTACTCTAAGCATTATTAAATTTTTTTTAGCTTCACAACCATGGTTTTTAAAATGTTATACAGTTTATATTCGAAAATTTTAAACCGTTGGCAACCCTTATAAAAAGCATTTGGCTATGTATTTTTTTCAGCTTCACATCTATATTTTTAAAGACCTACACTGTTTATATAGGAAAGTTTTTCAATTTGAAAATCTAAGAATGAAAATTTCAAACAGGTGGCAACCCTTGAAAAAATTGCTATATCTTTATTAATATAGATCGACGAAGACACTGAGATATTCTAATTTTATTTAATTAGTATAAAGGAAAATAATAAGTAATTGCGTCCTAGTGGCAACCCTTCACAAACGTGATTTGAACTCGTAGCTTTTACAAATTTTATAATTTGATACCTTTACTGTTTATAATTGAAAATTTTTGAATTTGAAATTTTACCCGGGTGGCAACCCTCTATAAAATTTGTTCAACTCTAAGCATTAATAAATTTTATTTTAGCTTCGCAGTTAATTTTTTTAAAATGATGTGAAATGTCAGATTTCTAAAATCTGTTTACTTTGCTTTCCATCTTGCATAATATTAATAAAATATTTCAAACACGTGGCAACTATTTCCTTAATTTCTTAAAACTGTAAGTTTTCTTAAATATTTTCAGTCTTGTATCTGTATTGCAGTTATTTCAAAATTAACTGACATTTTTACTTCAAAAGCTTGTGCAGGAAAGATTTCGAGTTCTAGATCACCCAAATATAATAAGATACCAAGCAAACTAAAGGGCTTGGATAAATATTGTATGAAAAGAAGGAAGTTCTAAGCATTTATGGATCAAGTACATTACTTAAAATTATTTAAGAATATCTTTTGAAAGAAATGCTTTACATGCTGCGACATTGTGAAAGATATTAGTTCTGTGCTTCGAATCTAGAAACTAGATTAGAATACCTTACAAAATTGCAAAACGCTTTTCAAAAATATAATGGAATAAGACCAGTTGATGGGATAATGAAATGAAGTCGGTGGATGGGGTCAGGTTAGGTGATAAAGAATTGAAAAGTATAAAAAAAAACAATGAAATCGGAAGCAGATTAAGCGATTTAGTAGACCTCTATATATAAGAGAAAAAATATATAAAACTCGTAATGCAGAAAAATTATAAATAGTTAAGCTAAACTAAAAAGTCTCAAGATCATCCTCTTTACAAAAATAAATTATAAGAATAATAAGCAATTATTCGAAATTCCAAAAATCAATCAGAAAATATAAAACAACTGAAAAATTCGCACACTCACTCTGGCGTTTGTGGTACATCTTTATAAATACATACGTATATAAATCTATACACATCTTTGTACCTCAAATCGATTGTTCACCACCAGACAAGATAAATGACAACAGGTGCTCTAAATTGTTGCAACAAACACATTTCAATCCCTGCTAATGCCACAAAGCGACTCCGACTGTGCGAATGTAAAGCAAAAACAAAGAAAAATAACAACAAATAATGGGCAGAAAATGAAAAATTGGTCAATTTAGGCGAATTGCAACACACAATATCCGAAACGATTCCAAACATATGAGAAGCAAAAAAAGGAAATTTACAAAAAAGTGGAAATCACTCAAAATCATCAACACACAAAAAAGTTGGAAGCTGTGAAAACGGTCTGACCGGCGGCGCTACGGCAAAATGCCACACAAGACGCTAGTGAGGCTGGTCAGTTGCAAAGGCATGCACTGAGACATTCAGTCAGTAAGTCAAGCGGCTTGGCCGTGAGGTCGCTCAGACATTAGAGTGACTGACTTGTGTCGGCCAGCAGAGACACGGTAACACCTACTCTTGCCACAAATTGATCACTCCGGCTACACACTTTCGCAAGCCGCCTTGCAGGCATTTCGCTACTTACTAACGACTACTGTCGCATTACTCATGTGTGGCTCCGAGCGCCACAATCCGACTGTAACATACAAACACATCAATATAAATTTATATTTATAGTCTCTAGAAGTGCTCAGTTGAGCATTAGTGCTGTGCACTCTGTAATTAAGTTATTTAACCGTGCAAAATTTCGGCTGCGCAATAGTTCTTATTGCCTTAACTCTACTACTGGCCTCGCATTTGTACTACAGCATAATTAAGAACAAACCTTTTACTCTTTTCAGTGATCTGCGGCTGCCTATGTGTGTGGCATGCTTTACTTCCGGCGGAATTATGCGATTTCGTTGTGTAAAAAATGACTTTATTAGAGATTAAAAAAGGAAAGTAGTCTTAATCCTGCGCAGGGACACCTTTTTTTAAATGGCTAGAATTTCTAATTGAGACATCCTCATTTTCATTTGTATATAACTTGCAACAAATTACCTTCCTTTACTTTCTTATTATTTGTGTATTTTCTCTCGGTTATTTGTTATTGATTTCGTAGTTTTTCTTGCTCTCGTTAGCGGAAGTGCACACCAAATTCCTTTAAATGTGCCGCTGATTTGTGTCTAATTGAAATATTAATGTCAGCTTAGTGGCGCTGCTTTGTGAGTTGGCCAATGATGGATGGACAGTTCACTTATTTAAGGATTACATGATTTAAAAGAGCATGTGGACTTTCTTCTTTCTTCTTTCAACTGGGTCTTAGATTTCCTTGTTATTAATGGAATTAATAAATATCAAATGACAGCTGAATTCGTGGCAATATCTAACAAAAAGTTACTCCTTTTGGTTACTTTTGAGAAACTTGGGCGGTATCACCTTTATGACAATGATAGAGGTAGTTATATAAAGGGTGGGCCATATAAAATTTTAAATCTAAAAAGTCAATAAAAAAGGTTTGATATTTTTCAAGGGTTTAACATTTGTTTAAAAGATTGTTTTATAAAATTTATTTGTGGAAAACAATTTCGGACAAATGACCACAACGGCTGAGTTTACAGTAGCTTATCCAATCCACCCAATTTTGGAGTACTTTCTCGATGGTTTCAGGCCTTATGGCAGCTACAGATCCTTGAATCTCGTAATTTAGATCTTGAATTGTTTCTGGATGGTTGGCGTAACATTTATCTTTAACAGCTACCCACAAGCAATAGTTCAACGGAGTTAAATCGCAGCTTCTGGGAGGCCAATTCACATCAGCTCTTTTGCTGATTATGCGATTTTCGAAGATAGGGCGTAAAAGATTGAGTGTAGCGTTTGCTGTATGGCACGTAGCGCTATCCTGTGCCCCAAATGCGACAATTCTGCTTGTTAACGTAACCGTCGAGGTGGAAATGAGCCTAGTATGAAAAGATGATTTTTCGGTAAAATTGACCATCTTCGATTTTTTTTCAATATTTCCCAGTTTTCTGCTAATGAATAGCGACCCATTTCGTAAATTTTAGACCTCTTACCGAATGGTATTTGACGTTTCCAAAGTCGAAATATAGGTAATTCGTATTTAAAACGTTGGATGGCCCACCCATTGGTAAAATAACATGCAATTCCTTCACGAATCTTTAATTTCTTACATAAATATCACAATTCTTCTTATATATAAGACTCTATTTTCAAATATCGCCTTGGTTATAAATTAAATACTTAGAGTTAAAAAAATTTAATTTTTCCATTAGGTAGTGTTAAAAACAATGGAAAATAAGCTTTGCCGTCAGAACCGATATTATATTCAAAACTAGACCAAATATTGTTTACTGAATCGATTTATACGAAACGCCTACTAAAACTGAAAAGGTGTTAGTTTCGAATACGAAATTAATTTCATGTAAATCACTTGCCTGTGCTATATGTTTGGGAGTTAAAACGTCTTTTACGTTAAAATACAAAGGTGGATATTGGTTACGAAAACTAAATAAGGAGTTAGGTTAGCTTAGCTTACCTATATCCGATTTAGTATTACAAATTAATAGCCAAGTCCAAAATGATGCTTCACTAAGCCATAGCTATATACAGATGAAGTCTACAAAATAGTCAAGAACAACAACATAACGAAAGTAACTCAATAAAATATATCGTGATTTATGTAGATATTGCTGGGTATACAATTAACCAAAAGGCTTTGATTTAAAGCAAAGTATGTGGGCGATCTTTTCTTCATAATTGGAAGCATCGACTGCCAGATTGCGGGACTTTAATCCGCTAAACCTAACCTACTCCCAACTCATGTTTATCCAACGGCACCACTGGCCTAAGTAATACATAAGAGAGAAGAAGGCAATTAAGTCTTTTCTATTGTACGAACTGACTCACGCCTAATCTGTTTTAAATGTCTCAAGCGTATCATTATTAGAGCTGGCGCTTCCTTAACAGCTTTTTATTTTACAGAGGTCTCATAGTCAAATTTTTCACTGTGAGACTACCTTCAAGTGTAGTTTTCAGCTTTTTTCTTATACTTGAAAGTCCAGTTCAATGATAGAGCACGTGTTCAGAGTCTTCTGTATACTCTGAACACTTCGGACAATATGGACTAAATTCAGGGCAATATTTGTAAAGGCAGCACCAAATGGCTACTGAGTATTTGGGTCTGGTGGAAAGTGAAGTCTCCAGGTTGGCTCTCTATCCACGAATGCACGAATTTATATCCAAAATCTGTCTATTTGTATGGAGTTTGCCACCGTTGCTGCCACATTGTGATGCTTTCGATTCTCTCTTCTATTTTTGCTGCTTCAGACTTCTCTAATAAGCCGTTTATTCGGCGAATTCGTCTCCCTGGATGTCAATCGGCGCCTTTAAGGCTAATACTTCAACAGCGTTGTTTGATATGGTTCGAAAATCACGTTTCACGTGTATTGCAGAAAGTCTATGCACTGCGTTAATTGTCTAGCGACTGTATCCATATTGGGGCCGCATATAGTAAAACGGATCCAAATACCTTAACTATTAAAAATTGTCGGCTAGAAAGCACTCAGTTTTTATTTACGACTTTTTTGATAACACATTATAGATTGCATGTCGTATTTTCTAAGTCTGCTATTACTAAAATTTATTTCCAAGTCTACTATTTTACAAGTCTACTAAACTAAAATACTTCAACTGTGACTGTGAAATAATCTCACATTCTCCTTTGGTGAGCAAGATCAGCAGTAGCAAACCATCGGCGAAAACCATTGAAAAATACATTGCATTTGATCTGGAGGTAATTTAGACGTTTAGTCACTGCTACCACTATGAACCATTTTTCCCACTTTTTGCACATTTCGCAGTATCAACTACTTCTCTTAGTGCGTCAATAGTGGACCACTTTTTTATTTAAGCCTTTTTGTATCTCTCGATGTGAGTGAGCTCTTGCGCTATAAGTGCTAATAATTTCATTCTTAGGGTCTTTCTGTGATTATTCACCCAACGAAAAACTCAAAGGCGTCAATTTTAAACACCATCAGAGCCTCCGCCGTTTCTGTTTTGTTAAAACAGAACAACAGCGAACACAAAACAACTTTTCTTTTATACGTATCATGTGTATACTGTCAATAATTTGGGCATATTTATCATGTTAGAAATCATACACCGAGTAGGCATGCTGCAGATGCCTCAAAGGCCAATATCATATACAAATTTGTATGTAAAGTAGAAGTGGAGAGCTTTGGGGTGTAATTTGGGTTTATTGAAAATATAAAAAATTAATTTAATTTTTACAATTACTTTTTTAATTGCTAGACTCCAATTTTGCTAAGCACCACTATCCTAACCCATATTTACTCAACCGCCACCTGAAATTCTCCCACACTTTTAGTTGATTGTAATTTGTTCGGCAGCATCTGCTCCCCACCGCACAATGAACTTGTTCTACGCTGTTTTCGTTGCAAAAAAAAAGACAACAACAACAAAAATATACCAGTAGCATTTTAATGCTCACGATATTGGTGAAGCAAAATGCCACCAACTTTCATCAATGCAACAAACCCGACAGAAAGCGCACAAGGCGATGCGGTTATTACCTGGGCAATGAAGGACATACAGACATATGTATATCCATATATAGCTGATAGCTTTTGCAAACTTTTTCGCGTAAGTACTTAAAACAAATTTTAAAATTCAGTAGCAAATTGTTGCATTCATCGACAACGACAACAATGGCACGCTGCAGCAGCAGAACATTACGCGAAAGTGCCACCACGCTTTGGAAGAAGGAAGAAGGGTAGGAACTGCAAAAAAAAAATATAAAAAAAAAATTAAAAAAAGTAACGAAAATAGCAAATAAAATTACAGCAGCAACAATTTCGTGATGTTATTGTTCTTTTACTTAAGCGATGTTTCGGTTTGCCATTAAAGCTTTTTGCGCCTTTTACACGCCGCGAACTTTTTTCGTGGCAAAAAGATGCTTACATTGTATGGCGATTGCGTAGCGCGGGAGTTGCGCCTGTGTTGGCCGGCAGCCACTGCTGGTGAGGAGGAGGGGCTGGCGGTACAAAGTAGTCAGGAGCATTGATTTGTTCGCAATGGCAATTCAATTGCTGCGCCTGCCAGCAAAATCACTGCGAGTACAGAGTGGCAAATGAATAACAACAAAAACACTCACGAGCTGCCGTTGTTGTAGCATAAAAAATAGACAAAAGTCAAAATTAAATAGCAATTCATTGAGTGAGCGTGCGGCTATTGGCTATGCTGGCACTGAAAGCGTCGGTCAAAGGATGCCACCTAAGAGTTTTCACATATTTTTTTTTTACATTTCTTGTGGTTGTTATTTGCTGCTTGCTTGCCACTGTCACAATAGTAATTGCTTTGATATTATTGTTTTTGCTGTTGTTGCTTAACTATTGGCACAGTAGTCAACAATTTGATTTCGACTTTTATTCTATGGTGTTGTTGTTTGGCAAATTTTATGCGTTACATTAACATAAAACAAATTATTCCAACGTGACTCCACCATAAATGAATGCTGCAGTTGTTTAACTGCTACTAAATGACTGAATGACTTTTTTAATTCAACGATTTTTTAAATTTATTTCTACGTAATTTTTGGTCAAAGTCTTCATTTGGGATTTGGCACGGGACGCACAGTAAGAGAATGTGCAGAATTATGCTTTTTATATCAACCAATAATGATAAAAATAATAATTTATATATCACATATTGAAATTCAACAACTTTAGGATAGAAAACTGTATAAAAGTAAAATTGTTAGATAAACTCTATATATCTACTACTCTGGGCAAAAAAGAGTACGACTTTTTCTTCTAGGTTAGTATGACAGTCTATGACATCTATGTTAAATGTCATATCAAAATATTCATGACAGTGTTTAGTATACGCTTGTTTTTATGAAGTACAAAAAGCGATGAGTGAAATTATTGAACAAAGAAGTTCCATTAAATTTTCAGAGCGTTGGAAAAGGCCTTCAGTAATATGTGTTTGTCGCGAGCAAGTTTGTTTGATTGGTATACATTATTCAAAAAGGGTCGATCACGCGTTAATGACGAACCACGTCCAGGATGACCGACATCAATTAATGATTAACACGTTAATACTTTAAAGGAATAGGTGCTTGAGAATCGACTATTAACACTTATAGGACTTACTGTCATCGATGGAATATCTGGTGGAAACTTATTATTACTTCAACGATCAGTTGGCCGAATAACGTGGCAAAGTTCAGCCGAAGCCAAAAAAAAAAAACACGTAAAAAAAGGTCAAAAATAATGGTTATATTCACATTTTTCTTCGATTATCGAGGTGTCCTGCACTCCGAATTTCTGCCGACCAGCAAAACTGTTAACAAGAAATGCTATTTTGATGTTATGCGTCGTTTACAGGAAGCTATTCGTAAAAAGAGGCCGCATTTATGGGCCGACAACTCTTAGATTCTGGAACACGGTAATGCATCATCGCATACTTTTTTTTGCAAATTTCTAACCAATATCGTGACCCCACCACCGTTTTTACTTGATTTAGTTCCATGTGACTTCAGGATCTTCGCTCCAACGAAGACTCAGGGAAATTCGTTTTGAGTCAATGGAAGACATTAAACGTGAATCGTCACGCGCCGCAAGTTGACATTAACAGCTGTTTCAAAGATTGGAAAAAAAAGTTGGCACAAGAGTATTGGGGTCAGGGAGGATTCCTTTGAGGGGAACGACATGTTAATGAATAAAATAAAAATTTAAAAATTGTGAACAAAGTCTTGCTATCTATATCTATATCTATATCTATATCTATATCTATATCTATATCTATATCTATATCTATATCTATATCTATATCTATATCTATATCTATATCTATATCTATATCTATATCTATATCTATATCTATATCTATATCTATATCTATATCTATATCTATATCTATATCTATATCTATATCTATATCTATATCTATATCTATATCTATATCTATATCTATATCTATATCTATATCTATATCTATATCTATATCTATATCTATATCTATATCTATATCTATATCTATATCTATATCTATATCTATATCTATATCTATATCTATATCTATATCTATATCTATATCTATATCTATATCTATATCTATATCTATATCTATATCTATATCTATATCTATATCTATATCTATATCTATATCTATATCTATATCTATATCTATATCTATATCTATATCTATATCTATATCTATATCTATATCTATATCTATATCTATATCTATATCTATATCTATATCTATATCTATATCTATATCTATATCTATATCTATATCTATATCTATATCTATATCTATATCTATATCTATACCTATATCTATATCTATATCTATATCTGTCTCTGTCTCTATATCTATACCTGCACTAATCGAGCAAAATATAGTTATTTTATGGCAACGCTGAAATTTCATAATATCTTCATAAAAGATTTTTTTCCCTATAAAGACTGTCAAGTCGGGATAAATAATGGCAATGGTTCAATAATTCGCTATGTACTGTATATACGTACGAGTATCACAGAGTTCTCTGACCACTTTGCTTTTCTTCAGGTAATCAATGTAGCTCACACCTGTGTGGATACAGGACACTCTTCGCCTTCTTTGGAGCAAGTTGCCTATGTTGCTTGTTAGAAGTGAATCTCTATCTCTTAAATAGTTACAAAACTTTATACAAATTCTGCTGAAAATTGTTTACACTGTCGCACTTGTTCTCCGGAGTGAGCGAATGCCAACCTTTCTCCTGCCCAATATTTTATTTTGAGTATGACAGCTGTTGACTCTTTTAAGAGGTTGGATCTATAGCAATTATTATGTAGCACAACAATTGGTTTCTTATTTTGTTGCAGATGACACCAGTTCCTAGAACCATACAGCAAGTAGATGTCCTCTTGAAAATAGTGTGAAGATTGAATCAATTGCGGCAATTTTGTATCCAAATGTCAATACAAAATTGTGTTAGGCACTCAAAAATATGCTAGATAGTTAAAGTCTGAAAGAGGAATATTCGGTTTATTTTTCCTTACTCTTAGGATATTTTGTCAAAGTTAAGTTGTTTAAGATTTAGTTGGTAAAAATACCAGATGTCGTACTTAGTTTGAATATGAATTCTAATGCTGTCGTGGGAAAGATTAAATTTACCTACTCCCAAAGGCCTTCGGATTTTTAGAGCATTTTATAGATTACGAACTATATAGAAATTTCAGCGAGGCCTATCAATTCACTGCGCAACAATTGTTCTGTTTAGAACATGCTCGTACATATAGGCAGACAAAAAATACTTATTTACTGCATAAGATATTACTGCAGGAAGTAAATAAGTGTTTTGGTTATCAAAAATAGAAAATCTGCAATAAGTACTTTTGGAACGGGCATTTATCTCTGACTTTGCCTCTTGAGCTTTCATAATAAACGAAGTCCCTTACATTTTTTAGGTCAAGTATTAAAAGCTAATGGACTTCACTAAGAAAAAAATTTCATTTTAAAAGGGTAACTGTTGGCAAAACAAATATTGATGGAACGAAAATAGGCTGCATACCTATTAACCATGCTTTATGTACTTGTTCTTCCTAGGCCTGTTATAATTCAAATAGTTTAGTTTTAAATTCCGCATTAAAAATTAATCTACATATATAAAAACTATGAAGATGAATACCAACATTCAAACTCTCACTTAATATTTTTCATATTCCTATTTTACAATTTCATCACTTCAGCTTGAGTCAAATTCCATGCAAATATAGATGAGAAAAACCCTCGACTAAGCTGACTAAACCAATTATAATTTAATGGACGCATTCAAAGAATTTTACGAAGTAAAAAGTCGGTGAATTAAATCGAATCAATGTTTACATTTAATGCGCCAATCCGATTTAATTAAATTGAATTAGACGCCTGGTGGTTTTTCAACTCGAGAGTGCTTACATAACTTCACTGCATGAGTGATGAGCGCAAGGCTGAGCTTTAACTGCCACATGCGCTTAATGTCGCCACTGACAACGCAAGTGATTTACGATCAGCTACCGATCAACAGATATTAAGCGAGCTACGAATGCATGATTCATGCGTGCAATCGAACATGCATTCACTTCAACGTTCGCATCTTATGCTTGCTTGTGGACTTGTGCACCACATTGGCGAGAACTATTTCACCGTCGCTCAGTGTCATTGTCAATTGTTTATTACACATTTAGACGATGCAATCGAGGCGTTAATTGCTGATGAATTGTTGCTGTTATTTTTGTTGTAGCTGCCGCGCTCAAATTAATTACCAGCGGAAACAATATTAAAGCGTTTTAAATGCATTCAATGCAGCAACAATGGAGCTAGACTTAGCTGTTAGCTGCCTTAATTGGTAAACGGGGTTTTTGCAACAATTACAAACTTACAACATTTCATCATTGCAGCCAGCGACGACGACGCTAAGCCACGTCTATATGAGTCTAAGCCAGTCAACTTTGCACACCCGGTGATTATATGAGAAAATCGCTTTGATTGACTGCACTGATTGCATAGCCGATTGGCAGACTGAGTGAGTAACTAACTGTCAGTGGAGGGGGCGCGGCGGTGCTACATATAATACTTGCAGTGCTGACTGCTCCCTAAACTATGTAGTGAACAACATTGAACAAGTGCAGCACACAGTTGCAAGTAAATGAGTAGCCGATATTATATATGCGCGTGAGTGTGTGTAGCTGTGTTGGTAGTACCGCCTGCCGCCCTCCAATAATGCGAGGCAAATTGATATTGTGCAGCAGTCCAAAAGCAATTTCACAGCTAATAATAATTTTTCACAGAAGCATGCATAATTCACCAAATCAGCAGCACTCAAATACTAACACACACATGTGCATACATTTGTATATGTGTTAGTGGTATGCTCGCTGCTAATGCGCTGAAAAATATGAAAGATTCGCTACAATGTCTTTTTGTACTAAATTTGGTAGTTGGCAGCCACTCACGAACTTGTGCCCAACTGGTTCATTGGACGCTCTCATTAGCAGATTTTCCGCGCTTGTACATGTGTTGGGGGAACATTTGTCTAAGCGAGTTGATGCATTATTTTCTAAAATCTTTCTTTGAGGGAAAATGTAGAAGGTTTGAGCGTCACAGTGTGTTCCTGCAAAACTTAATTATAAGTGTGTCCAGCTAGCTTGTCAATATCAGGCTAGAAAAAAACTTAGCTGACTTGTGATATTCGAAAACTACATTGAGGTAGACGTAGACAGCACATTTGGCGTTTTGTTCCCTAAAAGTAGTTATATCCACTCGCAAGTCAGAAAAAATCACATTTTTTGTAATTTTTGAAGAGAATTTTAAGTGAACCACTTTGGTTTTATCTTAATAATTCGAAGCAACCTTGAAAGCTACTACCAGATATATTTGTATGGATTATTTAATCCTGTGCGCTATCTCGTCTAGCTTCATAAACATCATAACTCCCCATTTAAGGAAGTAAAATAAGTACTATTATCTCAATTTAAAATTTACCAGACTGGTTGAAAATTCTTCTTCTTCTTTACTGGCGTAGACACCGCTTACGCGGTTATAGCCGAGTTAAAGACAGCGCGTCAGTCGTTTTTCCTTTCCGCTATGTGGCGTCAATTGGAGATTCCAAGCGAAGCCAAGCCTTTCTCCAATTGGTCCTTTTAACAGAGTGGAGTTCTTCCTTTTCCTCTGCTTCCCCAGGGGGCTACGGCGTCGAAAATTACCTAATGTAATTAATTTGAAGGAATAGTTTCCTTAGTGTTATTCAAACTGTGTCTCAAGCCACACGAACAGTGTTAAGTGGTTTGATGAATTCCGTACAAATCATTTTAGCACCGACAATAATGATCAACAACTTTGGCAATTTTCCTGATGCACCAGTAACTACTTGCTGCTCTCAAACTTTAAGAGAATCCTTACTGATATGTGACGAGTATTTCTTCATAAGGGCTATTGGGTTTTAACTTATTTTATATCCATCACAGCTGATAACTCTGAAGGCTTGGTAGGCATTTATTTCTATGATAACTCTTTGAATAATATTTAATCACTATTCGTTAAGCAGCTTATATTTATTTTATAGAAGAACTAAACGTCGATATCTAACAGTTAAAAGGTGAGAAATTAAATAGCTAGGACATTCGGATATTTAATGTAATTCTAAATGCCAAATTCTGTGATTATTCGTAATGAGCATTACATAAAGGAGTTACATGGGTTTTCTCAGGTAAAAACACAGCATTTTTTCAATAATTTTTTCTCATATAGAAAATGATATATTTTATTAGAGTTTTCTATTGTTACACACATACACTATTAGCAAAGAAATTTTGAAATTTTCGGAAAAAAAATATTTTAAACTCGGCCATTTCGGGTTACCCCTCGGAAAAAAGATGCGCCTGCGTTAGCGGGATAACTCCTTACAGGCTTATCTAAAATGAGAAAAAATACGTTTTTTAGTAATGATCCAATTACAACTTGGACCAAGAAAAAACAACTGAAAATTGGATTTTTGCAAGATCTTCTTTTAAAAAAATTTGAGTGAAAACTTTGCGATATTTTTTTTCAAATAGCTGCAATAGAAAAAAGTCCTTCGTCGAAGTTTTTAAGAACTCTATCTCAAAAACCTGTGTATAATTTCAGGAAGTTAGGTTGAGGTGATCTTGAAAAATCTTGTCAACTAACTTCAAAAACCAGGTTAAAAAAAAAAAACGCCTTTAAAGACGGCGCACTTAACCTAGCTAGCCTCGAGCGTACAATTTCTCAAGGCTTTTTAGGACAATATTCTATAGATGCTGAAAATTTTAATCAGAAAATAAAATTAATTTTTTTTTTAAGCTCGCAAGCCCATGTAACTCTTCAAAAGTCCACTTTTTGGTGAAAGATACCACTAATACCAAATATGGGTGTTTTTTTATACATGTTAGTTTGAAGGAGGCAATACATTTTTTAGTTGGTTCGACTGTAATTTTATTTATACGAGTATTTATAGTATTAGAACTACAATTGCTTTAATATTTTTTAAAGTTCCATGATTTTATAGAGAAGTGCTTTTAGTTCAGATTCTGAGTTTCTATAAATCCAATATGTCATAATTGAGGATGCCGGCATTACAGTCTATGCCAGGGACTCAATATTTGAAATAAAGCTATTTTTTCAAGACATAAGCAGTTTCCTCTGCGTTTTTCCCACGTTTTTCTACTGGAACGTGTCAATACTGGGACGAAATAGACGCCTATGAACGTTGTTGGGCTTAAAATATTATATATGGCTATGAAATGGCATTTAATTTTTTTTATTTTTGATCTAACATAGCGAACTAAAATAAATAAAATATTTACATCCGAAATGTTTTTTTTAAAGTTGGACCTTTCGTTATCACAGCGTTGAATAGGAGTGAATAGTACAAAATATACAACGCTACAAGGTCCTCCCAAGCGACGTAAAATGCTTAGAAATTATTATTTATCTGTTCCTTCTCAGCGGTGATTATGAAAATATCTATACATATTATCGATGATTAATATTTAGTACGTTGATAT
This sequence comes from Bactrocera correcta, assembly GCA_027475135.1. Classification (NCBI taxonomy): domain Eukaryota; kingdom Metazoa; phylum Arthropoda; class Insecta; order Diptera; family Tephritidae; genus Bactrocera; species Bactrocera correcta. The sequence continues at coordinate 99,635,082 of CM050323.1, read as the reverse complement.
TAAGCGCAATCAAACTATGAGAATATGCTGAGGATATACGATTAAAAGCTCTACTAGCAGGGCTACGCATATAAAATATATTCAAATAAATGGAGAAAATTTCTATATAAAGTTTTAATATTGATATGTTAGGTGACTTACTCACAGATGACGCACTTATTGAGGCATTTCGATTGTCATTGACTGCCACCACTTGTTATTATGAGTAGCTATGCAGAAGAGCCACATAAAAGTATTTGTACAAGAACGTTTATTGAACTGCGAAAATCAGCCACACACAAATACATGACTATAAAAACAAAGCAGCACAAACAATTGTCGATGGAGTTGAATCAAAGCTATGCGCACACAAAAGTACACGAAGCAAATATGTGCAATATGTACGTATGTACGACTAGAATCTATAATAAATAGTAAATAAATGCACATGAAAGGCCAAAAGCCGCCACGGTTGCCAGATCATGCTGCCAACGCCACTGTTTGCTCATAAGTGCCTCAAACCGACACACACAAGTACACTCACACACATTAACACGCCACGGCGTACTCTAGTGGCACATTCTTGCCACGCCGCCAAAGTGTCAAGCCAGGAGCACAAAAATAAAAAAAAAAAAAACAGAAATTGCTGATGGGTTGCTGGCCGCAAAGTGTCAACAAATCGTTTTTTCCCAAACACCGAAGTGCCACTACACATTTGCTTCCTTTTCCTTACAAATTCTTCAACAACGGCTTTCTTTCTACGCTTCTGCTTCCTTTTCTAAGTTACCACACACTTTTGTGGCAATTGTAGTTGTTGTTTTGTTTTAGCAATGCACACATTGCTACTAATATTTACACAATTATTAGGCAGCGCAGCCGGTTAGGGCCTCGGTGGCACTTGTGTGGCATACACACTTTACGATAAGTTGTTGCTGTTGTTGTTGGCCATGGTGCTAATACTTTTGTGTCGGCAACTTTTGCCACCGTGAAGCTGCTTGAGTTGTTGCTATTGTTGTTGCTGTATGTTTGCGCAAACTTGGCAGTGGCGGCAGGCCTACAATGACACTTGCAACAGCTGCCACATTGCTGTCATTCGCACTGCTAATGCTTTCTGCTTTTCAGTTAGCCGCTTCGATTGCCATTCAATGTCATTGCCGTCACTTTAGTGCCGCGACTTGCTGCTGTTGCTTGCTTCTTAGGTGGCAAGTGTTACTAAGTGTTTAACTGTTGCTGCCGCATTGTTGTCACCATCACCACCACCAAGGCTGTCGCGAGTAATAGTTTAGGTTAGGTTGTGAGCTGTATGAGATATTTGCAATTTGGTATGTGAAGGGTTAAGGACAAGAATGTGATGATTTATGTGAATATGAGCACTCAGCTGTTTAGATATGAGTTTGTATATGCAACTTAGTTTCACATAAAATATGAATATACAAGGTCTGTCGCAAAAGAAATAGGACTGTTAAAAAAAACAACACAAAATTAATATTTTTCAAAAGTTACATCTTTTTATTCAAAGTAGTTTCCTTGTGCTACGATACAGCGTTAAGCACGGTCAATTAGCATTTCAAATTAGTGTTTAAGGTCATTTTTCGGAATGCTCTTGAGAATATCGGTCGTCGACTTTTGGATAGCTGAAATGTCTTGAAACCAGTGTCCTTTCATGGGCAAATGAAGTTCTCCAAATAGGTAAAAATCACAGGGTGCCAATTCAGGTGAGAAAGGTGACTGATTAGTGGTTAATATAGAGTTTTTTGTCAAAAAATCAGTCACAAACGTCGACCGATGACACGGCGCATTATCGTGCAACTGGCGCCAGGACCATGCCTCACGGTATTGTGGTCGAGCACGATAAATGCGTGACAAAAAATGCTTCATAACACCAAGGTAAAACACAGCATTAATCGTTTGGCCAGGTGGGACGAACCCTCGGTGTACAATACCCTCGGAATCGTAAAAACAAATCAGCATTGTCTTTATTTTTGACTTCTGAAGACGACTTTTTTCGGTGACTTCTGATCGACACAGAGGTCCTCACGACCTTCTTGGAACGGCTTAAACCACTCATGCACATTACTACGGAATAGGCACTGATCACCATAAACTTTTTTCATCATTTGACATGTTTCAGTAAACGTTTTCCCAAATTTAAAACAAAATTTAATTTAATTTAATTTGTTTTAAATGCATTTTACGACCGATGACCAAAAGCTGCTGTCATCTTTTGATCGATAACATCCATTGTATTTATCCAATTGTCTTAAAAATTTTACGAAAAGTCAACAAGAGATCAAACTTTTTATTTCATATTCCTACCAATGGGTGGCGCCACCAGAATCCGTTATATTTAAAAAGTTCTGTTTCTTTTGCGACAAACCTTGTATATACGAGTATGGAAATAAATACTCGTAGTTATGTGTATGAATATTAGTATTAAACAAGAGATGCCTTTTAACTTTGGCTGTACTAAAGCTACAATATCCTTCACATATATTATATAAAAGTATATATACCAGAATTTGGTTTCCATCGGTCAATTTGTATGGCTATAGTAGTCCGGAGATTGTAGCGTTATCGTGAACAGTATTCGATTGCCAAATTTCGTAAAGATAGCTTTTCAAAGAGAAAAGTTTTCTACACAAGAACTTGATTTTGATCATATGTTTATATGAAAACTAAGGCTACAATGGACGACCTGAACAATTTTGTCGGAATATACTTTCTCAAATATAAAAGTTTTCTAGACCAGAGGGGTTGGAGGTCGGCGATTGCGACATACTATATAAATAGTAAGGGACTAGTTTACGTATATATAGACAGAGGAGTAAGAGCACTTATCTGATCATTTAAATATCTACATACATTTCCATATCACTTGAGAAGAGAATATGGATAAAAATACAAATATCCGTGAGTAGAAATTTTTTTACGGATATGAGAATGAAAACGAGTATTGGTATGAATCCAAACACGACTGTGAACACAAAAATGAGTATGAGTATGATTAAGAACATGATTATGAGTAAAAATACGAGTATGTGTTTAAGTATGCACAAAAGCATGAGTATGTACGACCATGTGTATGTATGAATATTAATAAGATTATGATTATCAGTAAGAATACGAGTATGAGTATGAGTACGAAATACGGGTATGAGTATGAATACGAGTATGAGTATGAATAGAAGTATGAGTACGAGTATAAGTAAGAATACGAGTATGAGTATGAATACGAGCCAGAGTATGAATACAAAAGTAGTATGTCTGTGAGTATAAGTATAAGTATGAGTATGAGTATGATTATGATTATTCTTCCACATATGCATTTTAGTATAACTACGAGTATAAGTATTATTACGGAAATGAATAAAATAACGAGTATGAGCGTTATTATTGCTTTCAATATACGCTCAAGTACGAATATGAATATTTTTGAGTAGGTATCTTTCTAAAAAAAAATTTTTATTTGTGTATGAGTATGAATGAATGTAAGTATGCTTACAACTATGAGTATAATCTAAATTCATTTTCATATGATTAAAAATATTTTGAATATTGATATCAGAATAAGTAAGCGTTTGAGTATAGCTACAATGAGAATGAATGCGAAACAAAGTATGAACAAAGAAACTAATATATTTTTCGTGATTAAAGGACATATACCGCTGTGCAATTCTAATACACTCACATCAACAAGCCAAGTCTTTGGCGAGTTTGAAGCAAAAAAAAAACGGTTCTTTATTTAATAATTAGTGGCCGTAACTACACATATTTGCACATTAAATATTATACAATTATGTGCTTATTTGTATTTACAGTTAAGCCGCAAACGTTTAATTCTCTTCTAGCGAGACTAAGTTAAAACCTTTTTATTTTTGGCCATCAATTCATGCACGAATGTGCAACTAATTCCAATTGGTTAAACAAACGAGAAGCGGCTGCGCTTTAAGAGCCATTAGGCTATGCTGGTAAACAAACACACACACACACCCAGGCAGCTGCGCACACATCCATACATAACAGTTAAATAGAGATACCACACGTAGGGCAGCTGCCGTTGAACTGCCACATCACATTGTGCCTGTCAATAGGAAGTGTTCGTAGTTTCAAATACATATGTATATGTGTGTTTGGTATACATAAGTATTTTTGTATGTTTGTGTCTAAAAAACAGTTATCATTATTATGCAGCAGCAGCAATAACAGTTTTACAGCAAACTAGTCAGCGATGAGCACGGCTAGCAGTCAACTGAGGTGACCGGGTCGCTCTCGAAAAACAACAGTTACTACACATGTACTCGTACTTGTTTTCTTCCTCATTTGATTTTCTATATGCCACATGACATTTATTTGCTATGCATTTTATTGAAAATGCAACAGTAATATTTTTGTGTTATTTTTCTCCCTCAGCAAAAATTAATAAATATTCGTTTGACGTATTTGCATTACAGTGCCACCATTTGTTGCATGCCTCAGGCATATACTTACATACAATATACATTTATGTGGTCGATTTGAAATATTTATACACGCGCATATTGCTGCAACCGCACATACTTTCCGTTGTTGCAATCGTGACGTACGTGCTGTCGGTTAATGTGTCGCAAGGTGATATAACAGTGATCAGAGAGACATGATCTTGCGGCGCATGCAATTTTTTGCTCTCATTGTTTCGTTAATTCATTTATGTATTTATTATTATTCTGCCGTGGATTTTTAAGTGGTCTCCTCTGGCAGTGAAGGTTAGATACATGTCGCGCCGGAGAGGCGCTTTCGCTTTGACTTTATCCCATTGCAAAGAATCGCAGGGAAATGCATAATAAACAAGATGATGGTGTTTTACGATTTGTGCAATATTGGTAATCTATTTAGCTAAGATAAATACTCATATATAAGATAATATAAATAGTTGGGCATATAATCGTTTAAAAGCTTTTTAAAGTAAAAGAAATCGCTGAAATTACAGATCTAATCCTGAGAAAATGGACCTAAGCGGAGATAGCGTTTGAGGTTCAGCTATAAATAAACTTTATTCAATGGGCATCCAAAATCAGTGAATTGTTCACTGTACTCATAGTCGTCGGCAGCGCGGTTATGGTTTATACGGTGCTGGAAATTTTTCCAACGAAAAATAGTTTTTCAATAATTTTCATATTCTTATGAAGGAAGTCATTCTGTGTGATGGCCGTTTATTTCAAGTTTTTTCGGATTTTTTCTTAGGGGCCATCCATAAATTACGTCACACCTTGAAGTATCATTCAGAAGTGACATTGTGTGACAAGGGGCAGGAGGGGTCAAAAGTTTGTGACAACACATTTCAAAATTTGTGATGTAAAAACGTGAAATTTATAGATAAACAAAAAATATTAAAAATTTATAAAAACAATCTTGGTTTTTTAATACTTAAGTTGTAACGAAACTTTTTACTACCCCTGCTTCTTACAAGTATAACTTACTGAGGTATACTCGCCGTGTCCAGGGTTCGTTACAATAAATTTTGTAAACATTGGGGCTCCTCTGCGAATCTTTATTTTATAATATAATTTTAATCAAAGTTACAAAATTGTCTCCCGCGTTATAGTTTTAGCTTTACAATATTTTAAAGATTTTTATTTAGATGCAATTTATATAGCTACAAATGCCCCAGGAGGAAAGCATTTAACAGAGTTGAACGACGCATGGCACCTTTCAGTCGCGAAAAAAAGAAACTTCGAAAGTGCGACAATGTGTTTGTTGACATTTGGGGCAAGTTAGTCATCGATAATTTTCTAGTCGTTGCTGAATGTGTTGCACCAGTTTAAAAAGTCCTTAAATTCGTGTGACGTAATTTATGCATGACTCCTTATAAAGAAATGAAAAAAGCACAGATTTTCCAAATTTTTACCATACATTAATTAAGCCTTTGGCTGTATTTGTGAGTTTTGAAAGTAAAAATATTTAGTTTATTCCGAGATTTCATGTTCCAATGGAATTCATAAAG